>JAOSBN010110247.1:0-40327 GCA_027563595.1 Erythroxylum suave
TTAAAATTTTGTGCTTGATAATAATAAGGAAAAAATTATATGCTTAATTTTGCTAATTCCTTATAATCAGTAAAAAAATTTAAATGTTTAAAAGAATAATTATTATTTTTCATAATTTTATACTCATTATCATTATTAAAAAAATATTATTAAAATTTTGTGCTTGATAATAATAAGGAAAAAATTGTATGCTTAATTTTGCTAATTCCTTATAATCAGTAAATATTTTTAAATGTTTAAAAGAATAATTATTATTTCCATAATTTTATATTCATCATTATTATTAAAAAATATATTATAATTATATTATTAAATTCGTCATTATTTTTAATTTTGTTCTTAATAAGAATAAGGACAAAATTAATTATTAGTCCTTAAGAATAACTAACCAAAATAACGAATTAGGTTTGTTTTAATAATAATTATAAATTTAAAAGACTTTATATAAAGTCTTACTGTTCAACGTCAATTGTTTAAAAGCGGCTTATTCAATTATTCTAGCTTTGGCTTTAGTTAAAAACGGCGCATGAGGTGGGTCCCGCAGGCATCTGTCGAATTTTAAACAAAAACAGTACAGTTTTAACACTGGACAGAATAAGACAGGGTAATGTTCGACATAGGATCCAGACTCACTTCCGAACGGTCAGAATAGCTAAAGACGGGGGAAGTGATGAATTTAGATATTCTGTGAATTGAAGAATAACTGAAACTTATAATTATCTATTATATATAATTTTTTCAACCAAAGAAAATAAGTTGTTAGGAAATGAAGGAGAATGGAATAGCCATTTATTAAGTAAATATACTAAGTACAAATAGGATGTTCAACAATGAAATTCATCCCATTTGTTTATTTCACTAACGGCTCTCATTTTTTGTTTTAACTAATAAAACAATTGAAGAGCCTCAGTGGTGAATGCATTTTCTATTTTATCTAATAAAACAATTGAAGAGCCTCAGTGGTCAGTGCTCCGAAGAAAGATGCAAGTCTCCTCTTTTTTCCATTCCTTGAAAATCCCATATTCATTTTCTGATTCCAATCATAAACCTCTTTTTTCGCTGTCTGTGGTTTTTGCTTTTTCATATTCACTTATTTGTTCCCAAGTTTTTTCTCGTTTGGCTTAATTTATAAAGGGTCGCTTATTTACCACCAAAAATTTTGGTTTTTAAGGAACCTAGATAAAAGTTTGTTCCTTTTATGAGTATATCATATTTGAGGGAAGGTTTTTGTGGATTTGATGTGGGTTAGAGCCAAAATTGGTAGGTTTCACTTAGTTTTAGTGTAAACTTTTAGGTTGTCTTTGTTTAAAAGTACGTAAAGAATTATGTAACTGGCTGTAATCGAAAAGGTCTCGGCATGCATCATGATCTACACCACAATTTACTTGTAGGTAAGCTCGGCATGGGATATGATAATAATGATTTGGCACCACCTTCTGGAGTTCTTAAAAATTAAGCATAATCCTCTTTTGTGTATTCTTTTATACTCTCTATTTCTCAATCAAACTTCTTGTCGTCAAACTCTAATTAAATGCTTCTTCTGCTTCTCTTGCTTATGGTGGCATGGGGATCATTTGTGCATGATGTAACTTAATTTCAGTGATTTAAGGTCATTGCACATGTATCTAATGAATTTCTTAGATTAGATGGTTGGAGAACAGCAAAATACATGACATATGTGGGCTTCGCCAACAGGAAAGTGAGCAGCCAATTGAAGATGCAATCAGAGTGCATCCATGGCCAGTGTAAAAGTTATTGTTTAGTTTATGATGAAAGAGTAATTTTGTAAATTTTTTTAAGTCAAGTCTGGAAGAAAGACATTGAATCTTACAGTTTGAGTTTGCACTATTTGCATAAAACTTAGCTGCTCGGCGAGGTACATCGTGCCTGATTAGTTTTCACAGGCGTACTTCTTTTAGTTTGACTACATGTGCAAGTTTATTTATCACTGCGTACGCATTTGCAATTCTATAACTCTCGAGATAAACGTAGAAGTATGTTTTTTTAGGTTGTTGGTAGGAATTATATCAGGCTTTATCCTTCTTTGTTGATAGAGGAACTATATCCATACAGCGAGACCATGCTTTGCAATTCTAGCCAGATAGTCGCTTGAATGTTTCGAAATCTGCATATTACCTCTGTTATCATATTCACGTTAAGTTGGCCTGTAAATCTATATCCATGATTGTTAAATTTTGTACCCATGTATCTTGCAACATTGTCTCTTACTACTTTAAATTGATTTATGATTTGTCAAGGTTGATCTGGACAGTATAGACGAAAGATAATTTCCTAAGGTGAATGAACTAGAGTTCCTGGACTGCATTTTAGAGGAAGGTGAAATGCTTTACATATGTTGAAAATGTGATGGGCCTAATATAAGGAGGAGTTGCAAGAGTGGAAGAAGGAGCATGAATTGGGCTTGGATTAGGAGGCCACCACCAAAATGCTCTTAGGCATTTTGGTTTGACCCTTTTTTAGCTTATAAGGCCTTCTCTTCTTCTTCTCCTTTCTAATATGGGATTGTTCCTATTCTCATATTCCAACACTCCCCCTTAAGTCCAACTGGCCTTGGCCCAATTATGACTTGCCTTCAATTTTTTCTTTTTTCTCTTCTTCTTCTTCTTGTGCTTCTTGGGCCTTTTTTTATTATCTTTTTTGTGCTTTGCGCTTATGTTCACTTGGAGTCTCAAACGCCACAGATTTAGTCTGAGCTTGTACTCTCTTATTGAACCTCAGAGGCCACAAGTCTATGATGCCTGGGTCTTCCTCACTGAGTCTTTCTTCACTGGGCTTCAAGTATTGGGTCATAGGTCTTATCTTTTTCTTGATGCCTTCGGTCTTCCTCACTGAGCCTTCTTTTGTTGGACTTCAAGTATTAGGCCGTAGGACTTGTCTGGTCTATGCTGCCTAGGTCTTCCTCACTAAGCTTTCTTTGTTGGGCTTCAGGTATTGGGTCACAAGACTTGTTTGATTTTATGAATCCCAATCTGTTAGGATTCCAAGGATTTTCATGGGCCGAAACAAAGCCGGTGGGCTTTGATACCATGTTGAAAATGTGATGGGCCCGATATAAGGGGGAGTGCATGAGAGGAAGAAAGAGCATGAATTGGACTTGGATTAGGAGGCCACCTCCAAAATACCCCTAGGCATTTTGGTTTGACTCCTTTTTAGCTTATAAGGCCTTCTCTTCTTCTTCTCCTTTCCAATATAGGATTGTTCCCATTCTCATATTCCAATAACATCCCACCGAAATGGTGGCATTATGTCTGATCTTTGACAACAAGTTTCTCAGTTAGCTTTTGGCGGAGTGCATCTGCAAGTTCAACTACGTCCTAAGGCTTCATTAATCTCACTCATAATATTCATGCTCATATAACCAACTTCTAAACTTGGTCTAGAACTAAAATCTTAACTGAGACACTCGTCCCTTATACAGCCTAAAAGTTTTGATCAGTATAAAGATGAGATATGTGTAGTAATTCATCATGATGCTATCACAAGCAGTTATTTTAGAAGTTGCAAAGGACTTGATGTGCAGGGCATGCATTAGGGATTGCATTCATAAACGTCAGCATCCGAAAGGCATTTGATCCCTCCAAGGTTATAAAGTGACGCAATGAATTGGGCAAATGTTAAATCTGCTTCATGCAAGACGGCTAAATTTTTCAAGTGAAATAATTACGTACTCGTAGATTTCTTGTAGCTGCAATTTGAGTGGGAAAACTACCATACTTGATCGATTAGCTGCATTGGCCCGTTGTGTAAAGTTTTTTCTTTTCCTTTGTACAATAATATTATGATGTGTCTACCTATTTTTGGTGCCCAGAAGCCAATTGAAACTTGATGATCACAATATTATAATATAAGTGGATAAGGTTATATACCTCCTTCTGCATTTTAATGACATGGTCCAAATTCTGGTCTTATTGCATCAACTTGTTAATAAAATAAGTAGAAAAAGTAAGATTAAAGTTTTCTATAAATTCATGTTATGTGGGCATCACCATTTTGCCAAAGCCATCGTAATAATTTTACATTGAAAATGATTTCGTTATTATTGGACATGACGTCATATGGGGAACTTATCTTCTGATATTTTTGTTGCGTGCCACTTGCTTTCGATTCCAATCCAATTCGCTGTGTGGGTAATTGAATAGGTACCTTTATCGTTTTGAAAGAAGACTGAATAATTGTCAAAAAGTAAAGCACAATTGTACTACGACAATAAGACACAATAATTCTAGTAACATAGAATTGAAAGGCCAAGAAACAGTGAGTTGTCATCCATTTGTAGTTTTTTATTTGTACTTTGTTTTGATTAAAGTTCTTTGCTACCATTTAGAAAGCAATGGAGCTTATGCAGCCTTCTGCGCATCTCTACTTGCTTTCCTAATTAACCAAGACTAAACTCCTATACTTCGGTCTACAAAACATTCATCTGAAAATAAATGTGTAATAATTAAATAATACTATACAAAATAAGTTGAAAATATAAAAATTCAAATATTAATTATTAAATTGTTAGTTTAAAAATAAATTTTAATGTGAGCGTATGATTTAACTTGGTAATCATTTCAAAATCATGCAAGATGAAGTTGTTGAGACGTTATAGTCTACTATTTACTCAATTAATGCTTTTGCATTTGAATACTGATATAAGCAATATGGATAATTTTCTTATTATAAAATTATTCTTAAATAATCGACAAAAAGTGATAAATCAAAAGTCGGTGAAAACAACAGGACACTTCTACAAAATAGTTAAGCTTTTGATACCCAAGCCTTTGGTGTTATCAGAATAATTTCGGCCCGTATTGATGACATTTTATGGGAAAAGAAGTATTTTTAGGTATAGGAACTAATAATTATGGTTAATAATTTATTTCTATAGGAAACTATTCGTATTCCTCATCATAAATTTGTATGCATCATCACTAGGAGGAGCCAGGGATGATCACAAGAATTATCCAGGTAAGGTCCATGTTCATTTTCAAGAGATAATATCAAAATTTGTTATGGTTTTGTCGTGAGTTAGACCATTGCAAATTACGATAAACAATTAGCAAAACCATATGGGACTATTTACACGGTTGCTTCTTTTGTAGTCGAGGAAGTGTAATGTTAATGATTCTACTAATTCTTTTATATTTGCTTCATATAGAAAGGAATTTTGGAGAAGGCAAGCAAGGAAGCATACTAGTAGTAGAACTTTTAAGGCAGGTGGGGAAACAATGCCTTTGACTTACACTGTTGAAACGCTTAAGGACCTTCCAAAGTTTTTTTTCCAAAAATTAAATACATTTCATTGAAATAATAATGTACATTACAAAGTTGATTCATTCCAATGACCATCTCCTTCTTTTTTTCTTATTACGATGCAGATGTCTACAATCCACTGAATGACAATCTTTCCACTGGAAGAGATTACTCTCAGTTCCGGTGAGGAAAAAGAAATGCTTGATCTGTGAGTTTTTTTATTTATTTAACTTTTAACTCAAATATTATAATTAATTAATTTATTTTTATCATCATCATCATCATCACCTAGTTTGAAATCTCGAAATAAAGGGGGTTTGGGGAGGTCTGATAGTACACAGTCTTACCCTTACATAGTAGAGAAGCTGTTTCCGGTAAACCCATATGCAAATGTGATAATGAAAAAGTGATGTAGGCTATAAAGGGTAAAAAGGGGAAAACTGGATATGATAAAAAGATGGTGTAAAAGGAGTGAAAAACAAATACGTTTGGACATGGAAATAAATCCGGATATAAAGAAATAAGTAAAGAAAAATAGGAAAGGAAATAGAAACAAAGAATATACCTAATATGGAGCTCAGCTCTACTAAATACCTGATAGGCTGCAACAAATCGGCTCTGCTCATCGCTATGTGGGCTAGGAGTTCTGACGCTGCAACCTTGTGTGTATGACAATCCTACAGGATCCGACATTCTTGTTGGACCGTTCCTGCACACCTTTGCTGAGAATACAAATAGTATGATAGAACGATTGGTTTACGACTATCAAACTAGCAACGACATATTAGACTTCATACGCGGTGAATACAATGTGTGAACATGACAGTAAACACTCTTAATACACTTATGCAACTATTTTGATGTACTTTAAAAGGTTTCCCTTACCCTTATCCTCTCCCGCCAAAATTTTCTATGTCTGACCACGTCGACTGTAAAGGCTAACTCTGACATATCTTTCTTAACTACTTCCCTCCAGGTCTTGTATGGCCTGCCTTTTCTCCTTTTGTAGCCACTAAGACTAATTTGCTCACATCGTCTTACCGGAGCATCCAAGTGCCTCTGCTCACATGCCCAAACCACGTAACCTTGGTCTCTCCCATCTTGTTGGCAATACTGGTCGCCTGTAGTCTATCTTGCACCACATGATTTCGGACTTTATCTCACCTAGTAATGTCACACATCCACCAAAGCATACGCATCTTTGCTACTAACAACTGTCTTGTATGCCGACTTTTGACAGGCCAACATTTTGCCCCATATAACATGGTTGGTCTAATCACCATTCTGTAAAACTTCCCTTTGAGCGTTAAAGGAATCTTTTTATCACATAAGACCCTGGATGCGCTTCGCTATTTGCTCCACCCAGATCTGATACGATTGACTATATCGTCATCAATAGTACCATCGCTCTGGATGATTGACCTAAGGTATTTAAAGCTCTGTTTTTGTGGTATGACATCAGTTCGAATTATTACCGCCGTCTCATGGACCATCTGGCTTCCTGAAAATTTGCATTCCAAGTACTCCATCTTTAACCTGCTCAATCTAAAACCTTTCGACTCTAACGTCTCTCTCCAACGTTCTAACTTGGAATTGACCCCCTCCTTAGTCTCATCTACTAGGACAATATCGTTAGCAAATAGCATACTCCAAGCTACTTCTCCTTGAATATATTTAGTAAGCTCATCTAACACTAATGTGAACAGAAAAGGGCTTAAAGTGGAGACTTAGTGTAGGCCAATATCAATAGTAAACACCTCCGTGTCACCCCCTATCGTCCTTACGCTAATCAATGCTCCTTCATACATATCTCTAAAAAAGCGTATATAGGTCGTATGGATTTCCTTTACCTCCAAGCACCTCCATAAGATTTCCTTAGGAACCCGATCATACACCTTCTCCAAGTCGATAAAAATCATATGTAAATCTCGTTTACATTCCCTGTAGCATTCCATAAGTCTACGAAGAAGATTTATTGCTTCTGTAGTGGACCTACCAGGCATAAATTCAAATTGGTTGGTTGATATAGAAGCTGCTCTCCGGATTCTCTTCGCAATTACCTTTTCCCACAGCTTCATGGTATGACTTAGTAATTTGATGCCTCTATAGTTGTGACAATGTTGGATGTCCCCTTTGGCCTTGTATACTAGGATCAACCTACTCAATCTCCATTTATCTAGCATTTTGGCCGAGTATAGGATCACATTAGAAAGGCGAACTAACCACTCAATACCTATAAATCCTATCCACTTCCATACCTCTGTAGGGATCTCATTCAGCCCGACTGCCCTTCTGCTCCCCATCTCTCTCAATACTTTTGTAATTTCTCCCCTTGTGACCCTTCCGCATTAGGACTAGTTTGGAAAAAGCTCCGATATGACAGGTTCTCTTAACTCTCTCTTGACCAAGATGCCTTCGTTATACAAGTCATAAAAGTATCTCTGCCACCTACTCTTAATGGCCTGTGTCTCTATAAGTACTTGACCTTCTTTATCACGTATATAGTAGAATTTGTTTGAGATCTTTCGTCGCACATGCCCGATCTCATGCCAACTTGAAAATTCTTTGTGCTCCATTGAACGTATCCAAATCCTTGTACATAGACTCGTATGCTTCTCCTTCGCTACTAAAATTGTCTTCTTTGCTTTTGCTTTGCCAATTTATACCTTATTTTATTAACTACCCGCTCCATATCTGTTGTACTTGCTACTAGGTCTTTATATGCTCTCTTTTTCGCCTATACTGTCCCTTGAACCTCTCTCGACCACCACCAGAATTCCATCTGCCTGTCCCTCTACACCTAGGAGTTTTGTATCCCTTCTCATAGCCCATACGGCTTTATACAGGATTTGAGTCCTAAAACATTCCACCATGTCCCCTTTTAGATTCCACCATCTAATTTTACGAAATCGCTTAGTAAATTGATGAGTCCTCCATCCCGTAATTCATAGATCCAAAACCAACAATTTATATGGGGTTGGTAAGCATGTGGCTGGAAGCACTTTGCAATCCTTGCACAATGCTCTAACAAGGAAATAATCAATCTACGTCTTGGTCATGCTACTCTTAAACGTCACCAAGTGCACCTCATTTTTCTTAAAAAAAGAATTGGCTATTACCAGTTCAAACGCCACTGCCATGTCCAGTAAGACTTTTCCACTTTCATTTCTAGTGTTGTATCCAAACCCCCCATGAGTTCCTATATAATCATCTGAGACAGCCCCTATATGTCCATTAAAATCACCTCCTCAGATAACTTGCTTAGAGTCAAGGATTTGTTAGAGCACTTCATCCAGCTCTGCCCAGAATACACTTTTTTATTTTTTGTATAACCAGCTTGCAGAGCGTAAGCACAGGCTACATGGAGAACATCCTTGCTAAGAACAACTTTTGCCACCATAATCCTGTCATTTACCCTTGTGATCCCTACCACTTGGTTTAGAAGCTCTTGGACCACTAGGATACCTACCCTGTTTTACTTCCGTGTATTTTCAGAGTACCACAGTTTGAACCTCCCTATCTCCGTAGCTTTAGCTCCCGACCACTTAGTCTCCTGAATACAGGCTATTTGTATCATATACATATCTAAAATCTCTACTAATTCTAGTGACTTTCCCGTGAGGGTCCCAA
This sequence comes from Erythroxylum suave, assembly GCA_027563595.1. Classification (NCBI taxonomy): domain Eukaryota; kingdom Viridiplantae; phylum Streptophyta; class Magnoliopsida; order Malpighiales; family Erythroxylaceae; genus Erythroxylum; species Erythroxylum suave. The sequence goes on from JAOSBN010110247.1 coordinate 8,890, forward strand.
TGTTCCAAGAGCCTATTCTCAATATGTTGTTCCCTTTTTTATTCTTGCTTGTTGCGTGCACCAAACCACTAGCACAGATCCCATCTGCGTAATGAGATGCCATTCCTCCTAGCTCGTGGCCCTCACACCCTCTTGAAGTGACTAACCTTACACGTCTTTGGGAGAATTGTATATATTGATAAATATATATATATATATATATATATATATATACTAAAGTAATTATAAAAATAATACGAATACTAATGATGATGATGATGATGATGATGATGATGATGATGATGATGATGATAATAATCATAATAATCATAATAATCATAAAAGAGAATAACCAGCTAAAAGAGTAGATAAATAAATACAAACTCAAAAATAGTACAAGGGCGAACATCTAGACAACAAAAGGCAAAACTGAAAAATGCATGTAAAGCACCCAAACCCACACAATAAAAACTATTGGTCCAAAAAGAAGCATGTGCAAAATAAACTACCCTTTTCTAAACTACTTTCTAAATGCAATGTTTAATTATTAATACAGATAAATACTTAAATAAATAGAATGAATGAATAAAAACTCACTAAAGCACGAAGGATAACAGTGAGACTGGGGATTGCATATAAAAGCTCCTGAAAACTTTCAAGAGCTCGCACAATAAATGGTCTTGGGCCAAATAGAGGTATAGGTAAAAGAAGCAGTGCTTGTCAATGCTAAGTTTTAGGAGCCACTTGAGAAGTATTCTATAATGGCATGTAGGTGGGAGTGTGAGCAATAACTTGTAATGAAAGCGTCTGTGGACAGAGGCTGTTGGGAGATATTTAAACTACTAATAATAGTAATAATATTAAAAGTGAAGAATATAAGGTTAAAAATAATAATAAGAGAGTTTAATAAATAAATAAATACAATAAAATACTAAAACTAAAAATATGAATAGTAATAATTTGCCAGACGCAAAGATGTTCAGTAAGTGCAAGAAGAAAATCGACATGAAAGCAAAGGCATGTCTAAAATGTGCATGAAAAAAATGTTGATACGCGTCAATACAAGACTTGGCCTCGGTGAAAGTAGGAGTGTATCACACCCACTCTTGTCCAAGGGAAAATATTGAAAGAGAGAGTGGGCGAAAGATTAGTGAGGTGTGAAGAAAAAAAGAAAAGGTAATTTGTAAGAGGTTGATGGCTCAAATTAGAAAAGAGAGAGTTGTCACAGCTTAAGACATAAGTGGTGTCTCGACTGGTCGCAACAGTAGGAGGAATGACTGCTTCTGATAGAAAACAGCTGAACTTGTCAGGATGCTCGAGAAAGCATGCTGAGGCGACGTGTGATAGAGCCACAAAACCCTACGCAAGTGTAGGGGCATTTATCGTTTGTTGTGTATGTAGCGTTGTGTTATCCCCCTCGCCCCATGAGCTGCATGCCATGCAAAGAAGATGAGCCCAAGTAAATCTTATGCAAAAGCAAGTCCCATTACGCACACTATTCAGTTGAGTAGGAGAGAACCCAACCTTGTTTACCAAGGAATCATGGATATAATGGCCAAGTAACCGAGAAACAAGGAGATAAAACCAACCTCAACTATGACGGAAACCACGCTAAACATACCACAGAGAAAATTTGAAATAAGCAAAATAACAACTACATACACAGAACACATATCTCATTGCCATACATGAGAACATTGCAGACATGCCTTTGCTTATCATTTATAACAAATAAATGACATTATACATTTCCTTATTTTATTTTATTTTTCAATCCTAATTTTTACTAACTAATTTTATTAATTCATTTAAATATTCTAACTCTTATATTTTGGCTTATTTTCTCTCAAAATTTTTCCCACATTCACAAATTTTATTATTTTTCACAAATTTTAAAAATTATCAATATTTATTTATAAATATTTAGCCATTCATAAAATAACATATTCATAATACTCTCCAATTCCCTTAAAATTTTATTTTTATTTTTTTCATATGTCACAATTATCACACCCATAACTCCTTAAAATTTTTAAATTATGCCATAATTGTATACTTTTTAATAAAATTTTAAGTTTATTTTTAAAACTATGTACTAAGATATTATAACACATTTATTTACACCTTTTCCTCTAAAGTTTTACTAAACTATTTTATTTTTCACTATATGAATTTCACAATATTCACTTACATATTTCATCCATTTATCTTTTTAATCGATTCATTATTATACATTTCTAAATTTTTAAAATTTTAAAATTTATAATTTGAACTTACTTATTTTATTAATTCATTCGAAATAATCCGACTATTATATTTTAGCCCCTTTTCTTTAACAAAATTTTATCCTCAATCACACAATTCTATTTTTTCCTCAAAATTTTAAATTAGATAATATTCATTTATACATCTATAACTATAAATAACATAAAATCTAGCTGTTGGAATTTGTGTTTTAGGCTTAGGATTTCAACTTAAGATTGTTGGAATTTCTAGTTGCTATAGCTACAAAGTTAGGGATTGATTGCCAGAAATCTAGGATAGAATTTTATGGTTTTGGTTGATGGAAATTTAAGCTAGAGTTGTTGGAATTTCTGTGGTCTTATGACGGCACGTGCGGTGCAGACTCCGAAGCTATTCTTTATCGCGAACTATGGCATGCTTGTGCCGGTCCTTTGGTAATCATTGCTTAAGAAAATGAACACGTCTTCTACTTCCTGCAAGGACATATTGAACATGTCTACTTTATATAATTTGTTTGATTATCATTTGTTTGGTGTCAATTTTGTTATAAGCTATTTGCACAAATTTGGTTTGCATGCTTATCAACGAGTTTTCATTTTACTTATGAGCCTAAATCGTTTGTTATTAATGTGTGGATCAGATGGAGGCATCCACTAACCAGTAAGCTAACCTACAAATGCGGGTTTGTAACCTTCCATCAAGGATCCTTTGTCGTGTGATCAATGTTATTCTGAAAGTGCGTGATTAGTAGCTTTGACGTTTGAATTATTGGTCTCTACTTAGGGTTAATTGATTTCTAAGTTTGTTTAAGGTTTTGTGATTTCATTTTTTGCTTATTGTGTGATAATAAATTGTAGGCTAAGCCAGATACAAATAAGGACTTTACTGAAGTGATGTTACTCCCTGAGGCCAACATAAATACTCACTGTGTTATATTTTATGGTATATGATGCACGGTTGAGCATTTAGAGCCAAATTATTCTTTTTATATAGTTGTCTTATACTGTCAACATGATGAGAATGCAGTGGAAAAGGAACCTCCCCCACCTTCTCCACCGAAGTTTCACGTACACTCATTTTGTAAGACTCTGATTGTCTCAGATGTCAATACTCACGGTGGATTTACGGTTTTTAAACGACACGGTGACCAGTGTTTGCCCCCATTGGTTAGTTAAATGCACCTGTGATAATTATTTACTCATTTTTTGGTTTTTTTTCAAATTAACAACTGGTTTTAAAGTGGAATTAGGTTTCTAATGCGTCGTAGGATATGTCAAGGCAACCTTTAAGATAAGAATTGGTTGCCAAGGATTTGCATGGAAACAAATGGAGGTTCCGTCATATATTTCAGGGTAATGAACCTTATGTTTCAACTTGTTTGCTTCATTGTTTGTGCATACGTTACTAGAAAATATTCTTCATAGGTATACAGTAGTTGGCACTTAATTAATATCCTAATGTTGATGCCAGGTCAACCTAGAAGGCATTGCTTCAAAGTGGATGGAATTTATTTGAATCTTATAAATGACTTGTTGTCGATGACGCTTTTATATTTCTAAGGTTGGTGGTTCTTGCAATATTGTTTCTGTTCATCTTCTAGGTTAATTGCTACCTATACATCACTGATATTTTACTTTGGGATTCAACTTTTAGAAGTGAGAAGGGAGAACCTAGAGTTGGTGTCAGAAGATTGATGAAGTAGCAGGGTAATTTACCGTCATTAGTCATGAGTATGCATCTTGGTGTGCTTGCCACAGCAGGGCACGTCATATCAATAGGAACGATGTTTATAGTGTACTACAAGCGTAGGTATCTTGTTAGATTTCTATTTTAGCTTCCTAAGATAGTTAACAATTTGAGCTAGAGTTTGTGAGTCTATTATTTTAAGTTCAACCACAAGGTCCACCTTGCCCCTAAAAAAAGATCACTATTGTAGGGGGTTTCCTGTCCACTTTTTGTTAACATGGTATTAATGTTCCTCTTTCGGTAGTTTGGCACAGGACAAGCCTGACTGAGTTCATAGTTCCATTTGACCAGTACATAAAGTCCATGAAGATTACTTCCAGAACAGAGGTACTAATTACTTCTCCTATAGAAGTTCAAAGTTATTTATAAATAAACTACTCATGAAATTTATTGGTTGCATTATTTTTTTCACCATCTTTTCTGTTAAAGATTTACTGGCACTGTAGTCAGAATTGAAGATGATGATTTCAACATGTGGCAAGATTCCAAATGCAGATGCCTCAAGGTAGTACTTAATGATTTACTGCATTACATCTAGTTTGACAACTAAAATGTCATACGACTTCCTTTTGCATTTAGGTGAGGTGGGATAAAACAAGTAGCATATCTCATCTAGAGAGGGTGTCGTACTAGAAAATAGAACTTACAGTGGCTCCTCCTACACTAAATCCCCCTTCCAATGCCCATGCCAAAGAGACCCCAAGCAAGTATGGTACTTTCATCCTCCGACTCCTCTATTCTAACTAGAGAAGGTAATGGTCATGTAAATTTTTTATAGGCATTTTCCTACAAGTTCCATGTGCATCAAGTAGGCTAAGTTTCTTTGACTCGAGGTTTTCTTGACTCGAGCTTTAGGTTCGTCCAAGGTGACCATGGACCCTCCACTAGTAAGTCGGTTTTCCAGCATCTTGAGAGGCAACTTTGTTGAAAGTAACGAGTTTGACAATGCTGAAAATTCTGTTATCTTGCCACCTTTAGTTAATATGAAAGGTTAATGCACTTTCTGCATCGAAAAGGTATGGTTCACCGGTACTAGGGAAGAAACTAGCACTGGTGCTAGGGCATGAGATCTAAGGAAGAAGCTAGCACTAATGCTAGGGTATGAGGATGGAAAATCTGTGGATGGAAGTTGCAAACTTTTTAGCATTCCTCCCATTAGCAATCCTATGACACCAAAGCCCACTGAGCCTATGTGAAACATGTGCAACGAGCTAATGGCTTATACGCACTCCTCAAGTCACTAAAAATGCCCAATTGAATCTAATCACAAGTCAGAACAGTCCAAGGGTCCCAAATGGTTTACAATATTGAACATGAGAAACATTCTATTTATGCTAATCAACGCACAAGAGATGCTCATAGAAAAGCTCTAAATGTTTCTATGAGGAGTTATACTAAGGTACTTTCTTTTTTCAAATGCTAAGAGGTTCAGTTAGCACCTATGAATTGTCAAAACTCGTTTTCTTTTCTTGGTATCAATAGGTTCACAAGAAGGGAATAGCACTTAGTAGGTTAGTTGACCTTACAAAGTTCAACAACTATGATGAATTGACTAAGGAATTAGACAGATTGTTTGAATTTGATGGTGAAATAATGGCGTCCATAAAGAATTGACAGATTTTGTACACTAATGATGAGGGTGATATGATGCTTGTCAGAGATGATTCTTGGCTGTAAGGATTATTGTACTCTTTCATTTATTTTCCAATTAGTTCTATTTGAGCGTTTTTGACATGTAAATTCACCACTTTGCATGAATGCTAGCTTCTTTTTACCTGCGTTAAAGAGAATTTGTTGGCATGGTTCGTAAGATTTTTATTTATACTAAAGAGGAGGCTTTAAAGATGAATCCACGGGCCTTAAATTTAAAATGCAATGTCAACTTGCCACAGTTAGATGATATGGGCACAACTGAAGTGAAATATCAGCCACTACCTTATAGATATACTCCAGAAGATAGATAGGTGGGTTTATAGGTTGGTTGATTTGCTAAGTATACTAATTCATCTTGTGCATTCTAGTCGGAAAGCTTAAGCCTTGCTTATGGAATGGCTTTCTTTCAAACTGTCTTATGGATGACGAGTTATGTTTCTGACTTCTTATGTTAGGAAGTTGAAAGTAAGCAGTCGGAGGTGATTTGATATACTACAAGTATAATACCAAATCAAGATGGCTGAGTTTGCTACTGTCTCACAAAAGGATGGCATAGATTAATAGATTAAAATTTAGAGAATCTTATTTAGTTTTGTAATGGCTCCTATTATATGCATTCCACTATATAAATTTCACAATATTCATTCACATATTTCATCCATTTAACTTTTTAATTCATTCATCCATTTATCATCTTAATCCATTCGTTATTATAAATTTCCAAATTTTTTAAAATTTACAAATTTTGAATTTTAATTTACTTGTTTTATTAATTCATTCGAAATAATCCAACTATTATATTTTGACCTCTTTTCATTTACAAAATTTTATCCCCAATCACATAATTCTATTTTTTTCCTTAAAATTTTAGATCACACAATATTTATTTATACATCTATAACCATAAATAATATAAAATCTAGTTGATGGAATTTGAGTTTTAGGCTTCAGATTTCAACTTAAGATTGTTGAAATTTTTGGTTGCCGTAGCTACAAATTTAGGGATTGATTGCTAAATTTAGGATAGAATTTTATGGTTTTCGTTGATGGAAATTCAAGCCAGAGTTGTTGGAATTTTTGTGAGATTAACGGAGGGTAGAGAACTAAGAATCACTTACAAAGTCAAAAATTACTAGATTATTAATTTTTCCTTTCTACTTTTATTAACCCAATTTAAATATTCAACTTCTATTTTTTTTCCCTTGCTTACAAAATTTTGTTTATAATCATACACTTCTAATTTTTACCTTAAAATTTTAACTTTAACAATAACCATTCATAATAAAACCTATATATACATATTATTTAACTCCAAAAGTCATTGGGTATTAAACTTCTACGAATTACCACTGCGCATATGCGCAATGACAGCCTGCTAGTCTCAATCAAAAGCACTGCAAGTGTTTTTTGGTTCCAAAATCCAATTGTTTACTGTACTATATTTATGACATGACCAATTGTATTGTATTGTAATTCTGACCAATGATTTAAAAATTGGACCGAATCGACTGATTCTATCTAAATAAATACAAACTGGTCTGATTTTTAGTCTGACTTACGATTATAACCCTTTATGAGAAAAAAGCAGTCATTTTTCTTGACCAACCAATCTTGAACAATTAAAAACCAAAATTTTAAAAAATAAAAAACATAGGAAAAGAAAAAATAAATATTATTTATTGATTTTTCTGAAGAATATGTTGAAATATTAATTAGACAATTCACAAGCTTCCTTTTTTCCGGGACAAGGTATATTTCTTTCTTTGATTCTTTATGAGCTTTAAAAATCTTTTAATATATTTTTGACTTTTCAATGAATTTATTATTTTCTTTTTTCTTTTCAAGTTTCTCACATAATCTAACGAATAAATTATATATTTCAAAATTTATATTCTTTGCTTATCTCTTTATATCTTAATTAAAAATTGTTTTAAATTATTATTGTCAAAAATGAATTACTGTTTTTATCCTTTAAAATTTTAAATTTGTTTAATCTCTCTAATAAATTATATTTTTCAAACTTTAGGTTATTTATTTTTCTCTTTATACTTCAATTGAAAATTTTAAATTATTATTGTTAAAAACTAATTATTATTTTTATCATGAATTTGTTTAATAAATTAAATTATTAATTACTATATATATGTGTGTAACTTTGCTTAAGATAATTTAAGAATATGTTAAAAATAATATTTAGACTATAAATAAGTATGCTTAAAGGACATTAAAAAAGAAGTTAGAAAATAGTTAGCGTCCTCTCCATTAATTTTCTTTAGGCATGATTTAACTTTTATAAGTCTTTAAATAAATGATAATGTAGAAATGTTATTTTTATTTTAAATTTAGATGTATTGTTAGTTTATTATATATTAATAGGCATTATTAGTGCCTTTTTATTTCAATAAAGTATCTTATTTTATACTATATTTTACTTATTCTTATAATTTTTAGTTATAATTTTATAACGGTTTAATACAGGTTGAACTTTTAAATCTTAAACTTTTTCTTTCACCGGTTTAATGTCCAATTCAATTTTTAAAATATTGCTTCTGACACGATGACAAGAAAGAAATTAAAAGGTGTCTGATAACACCTATGGATTGACGACAAAAAGACCAAATGTGGTTCTGATCCTAAATCTCTAAAGTCACCGATATTTTGAAAAATAATGTACAAGTAGTCATAGAGTTTGACTTATAAAATTATGATATATATGTCTAGCATACATCTGACGAGTAGTATATGGTAATGACTCTTTCACAACCCTGATCAATCCTTATTAACAATAGAAAACTATTAAGTTAATATAAAAATTTATAACAATTAAGTATAATTATATGGAGAATAAAATATCTTTTGCATACTTGATATAATTATAAGTCCTTCATCACTATCCAATTCCATGACAAAAGCCATCATATTCATAAGCCATGTTTAAGAATCAATATTCTCTACCTTCACAACAATCCAAGCCAATGAATATGTCCTTCCATTGCCATCCTTCCTAACTACACTCAATAATTGGCCTTGAAATTTTTTCTTTAGAAAGCATCCATTAATTCCAAAATTTGGTTTTAAATGCCTCCATCATTTTTTCCATGGCATCAAAGAAAATGTACAATCTTTTGAATTACACAAATGAGATAAAGAAATATGAAAAAAAAGTACAACCTTACTATAGTTGCTTGATGATAGCAAAAGTATATTTTTGTATACTTGCAAGATAGAAGTTTCTTCATTCCTTGCAGCCATAATTCTATTGTTGAACCCAGATTACTAATCTCAACTCATATACATATCCTTGTAGCTTGACATATTCATTTACGAAATCAGTTGCCTTCTCTTTTCTCAATCTCCTCTTTATTGCCCTACACATACTTGAGTTAACAAATATACCAAGTTTTTCTCTGCATTCTTTGACCACCTTCGTAGTCAAAATACTAGGCTTCTCATGTATTCTTTCCTTAAAATTTCTTATAAGGAACTTAGCTAAAACTAATTCAGTTTGTTTGTAGTAAAACAACTATGCTCAAGATTGTATGTATTCATGTTGATACACTGTTCATTCTTGTTGTAACCAACATACAACTCCTATAGGCATCCTTTGATACATCTAACTCTGATTTTATAACTTTCATTCTTTTTAAACTTGACATTGTATCATGTTCATAATATATAATCCATAACATAATCTGTGAATTCTTTAGTTGATCTAAACTTCATCCCTAATCTCCAATGTGGTGCCTTATTAGATGGATTGTGCCTAATGCTAGTACTTGATCTCCACAATGGTTCACTAGGCTCTTCTCTGCTTAGATATTAATCATTATTAATAAAACTATTACAATCAATTAAGTCAATTTCAATTGGTTGGTGGTCAATAGGAATGATAATTTGTATAAAACTCTCATCTCGGTTCCTATCATAATCATCCAACTCTTCATCAACTCCTACATCAACTACTTCACCAACTCCTTTAACTTCTTCACTAGCCATGTTCATCATCATCATAATCTACCTTAATACCACAACTTCCCTCTTCACCCTAACTATCTACATCCTCTTCTTTGGTTATAGGCAATACATCTAGTGAAATTATTGAGGTGTCTAATAAATGAGTTACATAAACGTCAATCATTTATTGGACTTTCATAAGGTTAATGAGCTGTAGACAATTTGTTTTGATTCAATCAATATTAATGACTCGTTAAATTAAAACCATGTATAATGTAATAGGCATTGTGAAAATTCATGGTATCCTAACTTTTTCCCTATTTTACATATTTGCCAATAGCTAACATAATTAAGGTCTACTTTATCAAAAACAATTGTTTTCCTGTCAATATATTTCAACTCCTATTCTAGTATAAAATTTCCATCATAAAATAACCTTATACTACCAAACTGGTCCTTTACACACCTGTTCATAGGGAAAGGGACAGAATTCTAGCCAAATTAAAAGGACATTACACTTGAAGATAGTAAAATCAGTAACACTACAACAAATTCTTTATTAATTTATCAGGAATGATAAATTCTTCATTATCAAACTATTTAAATTATCTATTATCAACTTTCTCTAATTCATGCATCTAAAATTACAAATAAACACAAAAATGTTAAGTTATATACAAATGCACTAATCAAGTTCATATTGAATGTGTAAATAAACTTATCATTATTGTCAATAGCTTAAAAATACTCATAACTTAAACTTTCACAGGTTATGTTGTTGCAACATTTTCCAGCTCAACTACCAAATTTTTGTTTCCAAATCTTACCCTAACATAACTCATACCAAGATCACCTTTTCTACCTTATCACTCCTTATTCTCAACTCCATTTCAAATCTAAAACATTGACAAATCAATTCATGTTCTATATTTGATCATTAACCAAAAACAAAACATATTCATTAACCCATTCATAGTTGATTTTCTACATTCATCCTAACACCATTATATGGATCATCCAACTTCCAAAACATATCTATAACAAATCATGGTTCATTAATGATCATTCACAATTACAAAAATAATGATCATTCACAATTACAAAAACATGATATTTACATAGATTTTTCACCATCCACGTCACACACATTCAACTCACAAAATCAAGTCATCAATCCCACATTTCTCATCATTCTAGTTTCATTTAACAATACCTATAACATTTAAAGCATAACTCACTTGGTTTAGCTTCCAAATCTTCAAAATAACACTTAGCCCTAGCTCCCAAGCATCTACAATCTTCATTTTGAAGGTGGGTAGGCTAGGTTTTTCTTATGGAAAAGACGAAGACATTATGGAGGAAGTAGCAAGTGAAAGATGAGAGAGAGCTAGGTTCAATTTGAATGGAGATTGTCATAGAGAAGGAGAAGGAGAGAGCCACGAAAATGAAGAAGAAGTAAGCAAAAATACAAGAAATTTTAATTAACTTTCAAATACATGATAGCATCATGGGAGGCAATAAGGGGGGTCTTTAAAAATTAAAAAGGTAATGACTTAATACATGGTTTGGCAAGTGACACTTGTCACTTACCACATGTCCAAATTCCCATGGATTTAAACTAGTTCTCTTATTTAACTAGTCCAATCAATTTCAATTTCTACTCCAATTGTCTCCCAATTTTCAATGACATTTGTTAATAAATCCCTACATCATTTATAAAAATTTCCATTGCCATTGCTACTACTATTCATCAATTGTTCTACCACTTGACATTTTTCCTAGTCCAAAAATATCCTTAAATTCAGAAAATTTTCGAATTTTGTCAAAAATTATAATTCACTACTTATCCACTCCAACTCAATTGGTAACACATATAATTCACAATTCCCAATATAATCACATGAAATATTAATTATACTCGGAAAATGTCAAATGAGTGCATATACAGCCATTATAATGTGTTCAAAAATTCAAATTCACTTGTGTGTATGCTAACATTATGCATGAGCATGAAATGCAATTTCCTTAATCTCTCTTTGATCTCACACGTACCAAATTTTAGGGTTCCAACCTTTACTATGGGAACGGGATGTTACAAAACTTCCCCTAGGCTATGTTCTGGTGATGATTGTGTCGAAAGGAGAGGAGCGAAACATGACCTCTTTACACTTGCCAAAAAACCAGTGTACTAGAGCACTATTCTTTTGAATTAACGTACTGGAGAAGGGATTGTAAACTCTACCTCCAGTCAATAATGGCTCTGATCCCGTAAAGATTTTTGAGGAATCGATAATCTTCTTATCACCTAATTACGTTAAACATAAGATTACAAAGGGTTATATATAGATAACATCGCACTTAACCTAATATAGGAAAAAATACACTATTACCCTTAATTACTAATTATACATAATAACCAACACTATATTTATTTAGAGGTGTTTTATTATATTATATTAATTTAATTTAATTATTTTTATTAATTATTGAAGATTTTGCTTTAAGATAAATTTTATCATATTTGCAGAGCTTTGTAAAAAATTAAGAAGAAATCTCAAATTTATTAAAGAACCAATTAAGTGGCCATTTGATGGCATTAGTAGTTGTCCTCACTAAATAAGAAAATTTTTATTAATTATAATAGTGATGACCTCAAAACTTTTTCTTTTTAAAATATGTTCCAAGTTATGTTCTTCTTATAATTCACAGTTGAAAACATGACAAATTATATGAGTGAATAAAATTTTTCAGCTGAAATTAGAAAAACAATGGAAAACATGATCTTAGAGATAAACGTGTCTATACTCGTGTAATTTCCCATAAATCAAAATTAAGAGACAATGTAAGACAAAAACATAGGCATGTCAATATCCATGTCTATGTGCAAAAAGAAGACAACAATTAACAAAGTTTAAGACACGAGCGTGTCTAAACTTATGTAATCTTTTAAATGAGAGATAATGAATAACACGACTTGGGATTGGGTCATCACTATATTTTATTACAAATACACTTGAAAGCCTATATGGAGAATACTTTTTCCATTCTTTTATATTGTAGATCATGGTTAGACATCAAAAGAAGAACAAGATTCTAGAGTACCATTGGGAGATTTTTTTTATAAAAAAAAAAGAGCTTACATTTCATTCCAATTTAAGTGGATCACTATAAATTGAGATCACCTAGATTTTTTTATCTTTGATTTTTTAAGTTGATTGTGTTTATTATGTTGAATGATATGATGATAAACCACTTGTTTTATATGTCTAGTTCAGAGAAAACCATAATATTTATCTTTGTATAGATTTATTCTATTTTATTTATGAGTGAAAGTTTTATATAAGTGAAATATCTTTGATTGTTCTTAATGTAGATTAAATTGAAGATAACAATAACATCAGAACTTAATCTATGTGTGGCTTTTTGAAAGAACGTACACATGAATGGATTGTAACTTAAATATAAGAATTGAATAGGGTATTTGATGCAACTTACTTGCTTCACCTCTAATTGAAAGAAAGTAAACTCTCCGCCTAGTTAATGAATGATAACTTGTTGAAGAGAAATTGACGGTGTGTGTCTAGTTTCTTCTTCTCTATTGTTGCATATTCTTCTTTGTTTAATTAATGTGCATTTTCATTCTTATTCAAGTTAAAAATCTTGGTAGATAATCGTGGTGGGTGATTGGAGGAGACCTTCAGGAAAATTTTGTTTTCTTTAATAAGCATTTTGGGTTTAGTTTTTAAAGCCTAACTTGACTTGGTCAAACTTTAAATCTTCAAAATTAAATTGAACTTGGAATCAAATTGAACAACTCAAACCTAATTAGGATTTAAGCCTTTCAAAAATCGATCAAGTTTAAGCTTAAGCCAAACAATCCAGGCCTCATATTTGACACTAATTGAAATAAAAAATTTAACAATACTTAAACTATAAGCAATTTAGGCCAAACCTGACCTATTACTAGCTCTAATCATACCCGATTTTATTTCTTCTCAAACTCTAAATTTATAAAATCTTTTTAAGATCTAAGGAACTTCTTAAGCATGTAAAATAATGTGTTTAACATTTTCTCTGTTTTAAAATTTAACCCCTGAAATTTTTAATTAGTTTATTCTTATTTCCTTTCTTTAATTTTTGTATATTTTTCTTTAATAACATAGGGTGACAAATCTATTGAATATTAATTGATGACATTTAGTCTTATTCTTGTTTAAGGCAGGCTAAAAATGTCATTATAATAATAAAGATGTAAAAAAAATTATTAAGCCTAAAGGAAAAATTATGCCCTTATAAAACTATGGTGTGTAGCTTATATGTTCTATAAATAATAGTAAAAGATTCACCTATCCTAAATGTGTGGTGTGGGATGTTCATCCCATCTAAATATCGCAAAATTTAGGTGCCTGTTTTGATCATTTGTTTTACACGTATAGGCTTAGACTTATGAGGGTCTAACGTCCCTTTTTCTAATGAAATATGTGATGGGTTTATCTTTCCTACAATAAGTCTTTCGTTCTTTATTGGTTGAAGACTTTAAAAATTTGTTGATAAGTTGGTTGCAATAAATATGCCTCTTGATTTTCTTCTAGCATAGTTAAACCTATCATAATTTGGTGCTTATTAACTTGTGGATCATAACTTTGAGCCTCAAGCTAAGTATTGGGAGCTCCATAAGGACCAAAGCTTTAACATTAAAAGCTATGATAAATGATGACTCCTATGGTGTCCTTCTTGGAGTTATTTTATAGGTCCTTAACACAAAGTTTGGTTCATCTACTAAATCCATATTTCACCTAATCAATCCGTTTTTAAAAGAGTTTATAGGATGGTCTTGTCAGTCACTTATTTCAACCATTAGTTTGAGGCTATACAATTGAAGCAAAGTTTTACTTGATTTAGGATTCTTGGCAAAAGGCATTAAATGCTCGACTAGATAATTGCTTCACATTAATTTATAATGAGAATTATATTGGTTTGTACCTTAAAGCTAATAAGTTGATTGTAGTTTTATAGCATATTTGATTAATTATATGATATATAAGATATCATCTTGAGATAAATGTACACTACAGATGAAAGAGATTATAATTATAATATTCATATTATATTTATATATTTTATATACAATTGAAATTATAATGAGATCACAATTATAAGATTCACATTATGTTTATGTATTCTCTATAAATTGTTCCTAATCATTGTTCTACTAAAACTAAAAATTAATAGAGCATAAAAAGCGTAGCATATGTTATATTTCTTCATTTTGAAAGAAGTAGTCGATCTCATAAACTAAAGTATGGATATACTTAAATGAACACGTAGGTAGTCGTTAGGCAACCAAGCTTATTGAATTGACCTTATATGAAATTTTTATTTAGAATATTACTTCTATATTTATGAAAATTTCCATTGTGATAATTTTATAAGTTAATCCTTTGACTTGAAAATATTCAAAGTATGTTATATATAGATTGTTATGTTTTGATATTATCTATGACCTATTCTAGTTAAGGGTAAATAAATCAATAATCATTGAATATAACATAAACTATATGAAGATAGTTGAGTGATTAATGTAGAACTCATTATCCTAAAATAATTAGGGAGAATATCATATTGTTATGGATTAGTATTGATTCAGAAATTTTTTTTGTCAAGGTGGAATGTCATATTGAGAATAGTTTCAAATATTATTAACAGAATCAATTATGAATGGTGGAGAAGTAATACGATTGGACTTGAATATAGTAAATAGTAAATTTATGTTTTATGTCTAATCGAAATATTATGTGATAAAGGATTGAATTATACGGAAAAATCATATACAAAAAGATTAATCAAAATCACTTTGACATTCTTAATATTTAGGTGGTCGTGATGTGTTGTTATATATTAATCTTGATATATGAATATAAATTATTTGATTAGAGAATTAAAGATAAATTAAATGAGATTAATTTATCTAGTCTTAAATGTAATTTAATATTATGGTTTATATCTATTATCAACATATTTAGGAACATAATGAGTCCCATACAAAGAATGGTTTATGAGAAGAAAAGGATCACTTAATCAAGATGAACTTAATTGTAAAGTTTGAGAAATTTTAGGGTTAAATGTGATATATTAATAAATAAAGATCAATATGGGAGATCAGATCCTATTTTAACCAATAAGTATTTAATTAGAATTATCGATTATTTTACCTCAATTAAATTACTAAAATGTCTTAACCTTATTTTAAATAGGCTTAGGTTTTAAAGTAGTTAGCAATTCTTATCCACCCTTTATATACTATTTATAAAGTTCTCTCAACTCATTCATGTGAATGTTGTTAGAAGATATATACGTGCACAGTTACGGTAGTTGTGATAAAACTAATTTCAAAAACAATTCAAGAGAAACTAAAAGAAAAATGATCAAATTACATAACAAGATATAATATATTTTTATACTTTTTATATTTATGCATTAATCATTTTAGTTAATTTAAAGTAATTTTAAATTTTGAAAAATCAAATAAAAAAGTTTTATTCCGTTGCATGTGAGATCAAAGCTTGCTTCAATGTCATTATAAATTAGTAGAATCCCATATGAAGTAATGATTTTTTCTTTAATAATTATTCTAATACCTTACTGGTGGTCTTGGCATATGAGTTTATAAAATAATTACTAATAGTAATTTGCTCTTGTAAGAAAGGCACTTTAAAAGGATAAAAGCCCAAATTAGGGCTTAGTCTTTTTAAGTTTGATCATTTTGGGACATTAACTTGAAACCAGCTCAATGAAGGGCTACAATTTTACGAATTTGCTCAATTAAAGACTTTTTTGGATAAAAAGTATGGCATGTTTGCACACACCGTTACTTTAAACAACGTGGCACCATTACCCTTAAAAAAATGCCACATATAAAAGAGTAAAAGGTTTAAGTTTTAACCTAAAATTTTGCAAAATTTTGTTAATTCTTTAAATTTCGTACAGTAAAAATAGAAAAATGAAAAATTTACAAAAAAACCCTAAATCCCATCGTCGCTCCCCTCTATAACGCATCTTCACAATTAACCATTCTGCTCGAGTCTTTGTGTAAGGATTGTCTTACTTGGTTCACACATCTTCACCAAAGGTTGCCCTCGCCAGATTTGCACTTGATCATTTGTTGAAGGGGTTGTGTTGGTTGGTTGACGAATCTTCACCGGCCTCCAATCCGGGCTTCACTCTTCATTGAATGGGTTGGCTTGCTTGGTTCACGTATCATCTCTTGAAACTAAGGTAAGTCCTATAATTAATGTATTATCCATTAGACTTAAGAGTGGTAAACATTTGATTTTAAGAGGTTAGAGAAGCGGTTAGAGTGGTAAAGAGAAGTCTAAGGTTAGTGTAGTTTAAGGAAGATAGTATGAATAAGATAGGTAGAAGCAAACTGATATTAGTTTTCATCTTCTACCGAAGATGGTCAATTGCAAAATGCGTAATTGCTAGAACCAACTGGTTTTCTTTTATGCTCTAATTAGTAGAAAAAGTCATCTTTCCAACCAATCAAAGCACAATAGAAAACTAGTTGGTCCAATAAAATCTTAATTTGATGCTTTTAATTCCGTTGCCCTCCTACATCCTTTTTGCTTTACTAGAGGGAGTATTTGTCATATGAGTGTGTATTTGTTTAATTGCAACCGATCTATTATTTTTATGTTGTTGGTTGCAATATTCTGACTATTATTGATGATAACATAAAGTTCTAATTTTGTTATTCTAATGGTAACTTAAATCTGAAAGACTCTAATTACTAGTAACTTAAAATTGATGTAACAATTAAATTGAATAAGGATTTCATTTAAACATTCAGTCATAATAAACCATTAGAACTTAGTAGGTTGATTGTTGGAATTGCTATGAATATGTTAAGCATCATGTGTTGTGCTAGGCTTGAATTTTTAACTTTCACTTTAGTGTTTCCTTTCAACATTCTAATTGAGTGCTTTTGTTTTCTTGGAGTTGGTTTTTTTTTGGATTGGCATAATGACATTTGATGAAGTAACTGTGCGGTTTCACCATGTAGGATGTTTTGTTAATGTGTTATAGTGGTTTTGTGGATGAAATTGTTAGAGTCGTGCTCTAAAGGTAATCACCTTTAGTACTTTTATACAAACTTTATTTTGATTAATAAAGTGAAAGGCATTTTTCATTAATTTGATATTCTTTTATATATGAATTGATGTTGATCTTAAATCGAATTAATGAAGTCCATGATACAAAACATAGCATGAAGGAAATCATGATGAGATCATGATAATGAGATTCCTATCATGTGCAATTATGTTAGTATCTAAATAATCCTTAGTCATAGGATTAATAAGATAGGACATTATTAATCCAGACAGACTAGCACATGTTATACTTCTTGATTTGATCAAGCAGTGGATCTCATAAATTGTAAACATGAGATGTTTAGAGTTAACATATGGATGCTTACTAAATGTAGTAAGTACATCGGATGATTCGCTATAAGATTATCATATAGATGATCTATCGAGTGTCAATGATTAATGTCATCATAGTAATAGTGTAAATATTCTTAGAATTGAGGTACTCAAGGATATCTTCGATACTAATCTTTTGTTTTGACATAATTCCTTATTGCCTCAAGATGAGGTTGCTCTTAGGGTAGTGATTGGGTACAACTATTGGTATTTAAAGGTAATTAGGTAGTCAATAAAGGATTCACCACTCTTAATAAAAGGAGATGATACCCATGGCCTCTTATCGGGGTCATTACTCAGGAATCTCTGGCCAACGTAGTTATGTGTCATGAAGAGAGTTTTCAATGACACATAGAGTAATCAGATCCCAGGACAAGAACTAACGTCACTTGGACTAGATGTGACGTAGTCAGTCTAGTGTTAGTTGACACATAGCCTATACTCTAAACCAAGTGAGGTATAGAATGGTGAAAGGATGAATTACACGGTAATTGTCTATGGAAAGGTTCATAAGTTAGATAATTAACTATTGAAGAGTTCATGTGTTAAGCTACTTATATTCCGATAAATTGGCATCATGAAACCCTTCATGATTTGCTTGAATTAAGAGTTAATTCAAGTGCCTAAAATAATCAGGAATCTATAGGTCACATACATAAAAGATCGGATAAAAAATAAATGTGTATGGCCTATTTTAAGAAGGCCACGATCGTGACTCATAAGGCCACGATCGTGACCATTATGAACCATGATCATGGCCGAAGGCGAGCCTGTTTTAAAGAGGCCACATTCAAAGGGCACGAATCTGTATATAAGTAAGTTCTTCACTTATGTATACAAGCTTCTTCCACTTCTTACACACTCAAGTGATAGAAGGGTTCTAGAAGAGTTCTAGAGAGAGTGAGAAGAGTCCTTGAGTTATCTTCATGCAATTTATGCAATTGATGTATAAATCAAGATGCATGCAAGATAACCTTAATCTATCTCCCATTTGAACATCTACTTGAATTCATTAAGTTTGGTGTTCTAAAACCCTTACACATTGTTTCATCTTCCTTCTTTGCATGTTTTTAGGTGATCAAGGAAGGGTTTGGTGTTTGCAACAACCTAAACAAAGAGAAGAAACAAGAAAGGAGAAGATACACAAAGTAAAAAGTTTATATTTCATGTTCTTTTATACTTTCATGTTCTTTTATACATATATATGTATGCATATTAGATTCTATGATTTTCGGGTTGTTATAGTGTCAGAATCTTGATTCCAACACTTCTGCTGCATCCACTAGCATGTGATGCATGCAACCATGGCTAACCCAACAGAAATTAAATTTGATCCTGACTTACTAAGCTATTTTGAACTGGTTGATGTATGTAAACGAAGTGGGTATAACAATGTGAAGAAGATATTTATCTTATGCCTAGTTTTGAACTATGTAATCGTTTGAGAGTCTGTACAAGATGATGCTAGTGTGTTAGATATGGTTAGTCAGATGATGAATACGGGTGGTATTGATATGTATATTGAAAATGGTGTGTATACCCCTATTGAAATTATTGAGGATGATTGCAATGAGATTAATGAAGGTAATGTAGTTGAAGATAATGGTGAGGATGTTAATAATAAAGGGTTTGGAGGTAATGTAGGCAATGTGCCAAATGTGGAGGATGAGAATGATGCAGATATGGAGAATGAAAATGATCCAAATATGGAGGTTGAAGAGGATTTAGAGCAAAGAGATCAAAATAATGGTCCAGATGAAGATGTTGAAGAGGATTTAGAGCAAGGAGACAAAGGTCATAGTCCGAATAAAGATAATAGACCATATGATGCCGATGCAGGTGATGCAAATGATGAAGACGAGGTAGTTTTTTTTAATATTATGACAGTGGTAAATATGGATAACTTGTTAGTGATGTAGATGATGCTACTAGGAGGAAAAGGAAATACCCTATTTATGATGAAAATGCAGCTAAGCCTTACATTGAATTAGGGATGATTTTTCTTAATCATTTGCAATTTAAGTGTGCGGTGAGTTTGTTGTCCATTAAAACAAAGAGGGCTGTCAGTTTACCAAAAATAAGCGCAACTTTGTCCAAGGTAAATGTAAGACTGAGAACTGCCCTTGGTACATATATGGAACATTTGATAAAATGCTACAATCATTTCAAGTTAGGAGATTCAAGAACAATAACGACTGTAATAGGGTATATACAAATCCTAGGATGACCACCAGCATTTTAGCTGACTTGTTGAAGGATAAGCTTAAAAGGGAGCCATTTATAAAGAATAATGATATAAAATTTTACATTAAGAATTGTGTAGGTGTTGAAGTGTCCATGAATATGGTGAGAAAAGCAAAGAAAAAAATTGTAGGTGTTGAAGTGTCACCATTGAAAAGGAGTTTGGGAAGTTTTGGTCTCATGTTGAAGTGACTAGGTAGACCAACCCAGGAAGCACTGTTACATTGACAGTGTCTCAACCAATTCTAACATCTCCACCTGTATTTGAAAGAATGTAAATATGTTTAAAAGCTATTAAACATAGGTTTAGGCATAGATGTAGGCATTTTCTTGGCCTAGATTGATGTTGGTTGAAAACCAAAACTAAAGGTGAACTTCTATGTCCTGTGAGAAGAGATGGAAATAATCAAATGTTTCCTGGTGCTTGGGCTATGGTTGAAGTTGAGTCAACAATCATATGAAAGTGGTTCATTGTAAGGCTAAAAGAAGATTTACCTCACATAGGCTCTGGAATTGATTAGAGTATAATGACTGACCAATAAAAGGTAAAAGTTTCCCATCAATCTTGTTTTTTCTTTCATTGAGAGTGTAAATGTTATGAAATATATATAATTGCATCCACATGCCTATTCAAATGGTTATGTTTTCCATTGTAGAGATTTGATAAAGCCATTGCCGATTTGTGTCCAAATACTGGGCACAAGTTATGTGCTAGACATGTTTATGTCAATTGGCATTGAAGAGGATATAAAGAGGAAGAGATGAAGGAGCACTTTTGGAAATTGCAAAATCTTTCATAGTAACGAAATATGAAGAAAATTTGGATAAGCTCAGAGCCAAGAACCAAAGGGCGATAGAAGATATTAAGAGTTATGCAACAGGTCAGCAATAGTGCTAGGCTTTCCAAAGAGAAGATTCTATGATTGAGTTGGTTGACAATAACTTATATGAGGCCTTTAATAAGACTCTGGTTGATGCAAGGAAAATGTCAGTTTTAGGGTTATTTGAGCATCTTAGAAGAGAATTGATGAAAAGAATTGTGAGAAAAAGGAAAGAGGCTGCCAAGTGGAAAGGTAATTTAGGGCCAAAAATATGGGAAGTAATTGAGAAAAGTGTTATGATTGTTAACGTTTTTCAGTGCATCATAATGGAGAAGGAGGGTATGAGATTGATCATGGACAAAACAGATATATGGTGAGGCTTCATAACAAAATATGTCCATATAGGAGATATACCCTCTTTGTCATTCCCTATGCACATGTTATATGTGCTATTAGAGACAATAGAATTAATATTAAAGAGTACACTTCTAGTTGGTTACGGAAGACTGAATATGTGAAAGCATATGGGAAGGCAATTCAACCGATGCCTAGTATGAAGGACTAGCCTATTATCAATAAAGAAACTATTAGACCACCAAAATTCAAACAAAGGCTGGTAGGCCCAAAATAGATAGGAAAAAGGGCATTGATGAGCTTAAAAGAATACAAAAGTAGATTAAAAAACAAACAAACTATTGACCACATGTCTAGGAGGGGCATGATCATTACATATAGCCACAGCCATACAGAAGGACACAACAAAAGAGGTTATCCTTGAAAGGGTCGAGAGGTAATTTCTAAGTTATTTTGTCTTTTATGGTACAACTAAGATTCTTTTCTTTTCCATAGTAGTGGTAATCTTCTAGGTTTTTTTATTTTGTTATCACTGTTATGAATGGCAGGTTCCAACCTAGTTTCAAATTCCTAACCCAAACTAGTTAGCTTATTTCCATATGGAGCAACATACAACGAACTCACCATCAGCCCCCGAAAACATATCCAGTGTTGAAACCAATACTGACAACCCAGTAAGTGCCTCTAAATCTACATCCAACACTGAAAGGGGAAAAAAAAGATAAAAGAAGAGCAAAAGCATTTGCTTCTGCCTTTGCCTCTGCCTCTGCTAGTGTGTTTGTATCTACTGGTGCCACAACTGCTTCAGGTACTGCCAACACCTCAAGTACTGCTCATATAAGTGGGAGTGCAAATGTAGCTGCCTCACTTGTTCTCCCAACACCTAGAGGTGCTTCACAAATAACAATAAATATCTATACATCTTCAAAGGTCACCTCCAAGAACCAAACCAAAGGGACAAGAGGACCTGATTACGTTGTTGTAGATGATGGAAGCAGATAGAGGATGTTGGCAGCTGACAGATGTAGTCCAAATTCTCAAGCAAATATTACAGGAAAAAGGCTTGTCACATACTCTTCTCTTTAACAAGAAGCAAATAAGAAGATCAAGAAACAGATGGAAGGGATGGGGGTATACACAAATGAAACCCGAGGTTGCAGATACTAAATGAAAGTTTAAAATTTTTGCCTACTTATTTAACATTAATTAATTCATACAACTTAACAAACATTTGCATTTTATCTACAACCTGGAAGGAGAAGTCAGAGACTACTAAACCTTAGGTAGAAATCAACAATTGAGAAGGAAGTTGTTGCTACGCATGTGAATCCAAGCTAAAAATGTCAAATTGCATCTTCAAAGGGAAAGGAAAAAAATGTAAACTTAGCATTTAATTGTTAGTGAACTGTGCAAGGGTTGTGATATTTGTGAACTGAACAACAATAGATTGTAAGGGTGTTGTTGGGATTAATTTTATTAAGCAATGAACGTAATGACTTCCAATTTCAATTTCAATTTCAGTTTCATTTCTTGTGCTTTTTTCCTTTTGGTTGAACATCATGAATGGGTTACTGAGGGTGATAGAAGGGTGGTGGAAGCTTGGTCGGAATAGTTGAAATTGTCTGCAATATTTTGTATTTTTCAAGGAAAGCTTAAAGTCTATGGGTGGAAATATATTGCACATTGCAATATTTTGTATTTTTCAAGGAAAACTTAAAGTTTATATATAGGTGGTTTCCTTTTTTTCCAATCAGTGTGCATAGCATTTCTGTTAGGTTTTATCATTTTCATTGACAACTGGTTTCTGGTACAATATGTACATTGTTAATACAGTCTTAGTTGGAATTATAGGTCTATTAAACATCTTTGTCTCCTCATAAATAATTTGGTGGCTTATAAAACAACTTAGCAGCTATGTTAATCATTAGATTGGAGGTAAAATATGGATAGCAGTTTTTAGAGTAGTTAGTTGCTACGTCTTTTAACTCCTTTTGACTACTAACGAATACTCTATCTCCATTGATTAAACATCCTATTTTGTCACTGATCTTCCTTACTAAATGTTAAAACATCAAACATCTTGTGCCTAGTACATCAAACATATTTAGGCTAGTACATAAGACATCAAACTTGTTTAGGTAAGAACATCAAATTAGTAATATAGCAGATGTTAAAACATCTAACACTTTACACTTTCCAACGTCAGGTTAGGTGAAGAACATTTACACATTGTTCTAGTACGTCAAACAATTTCCAGGCAAGGCTTTAAAGGTACAACTATTGCCTTTTTTTGCCTTCATTATTTAGACTAACAAACATAGGCATCAATACTAAACACAAGCTTAAACAAGAAAACTATTTCCAACACTTTGCTGATTGTGTTTCATAACTAGTCATTGTGGCAACTAACTCATTCTTCAACTTCAACTTTTCTGCAATCCTTTCAGCTTACAAAACATCTACTGCATTTTTTCTTAACTCTGTCACTTTCCCCTTCAATAGATTATTTTTCCGATATAGCATCTTCTCTCTGTTTTTCAACTTTAAAATAATTTGTTTTACTCTTAGACAAAATCTTTCATCTTGTCATTCATGAAATCCACAAACATTTTCAGTCTACCATCAAAGAAAAAGCAGCAATTCGTTAATGAAATATATGAACATATTTATCTAAAATAACATAAAAATGTACCAAAATTATCAGAAAGATTTAACAGCCATAAAACCTTCTTCCTAAGTTTTCATTAGTCCATGAAGTCTATCTAGGTGCTTTCAAGTTACAATAACAATATTTGGCCTCTCCGTCATAGTCTCATTCAACTGGTAAGTTGAAGAAATCAACTTGTATGATCTCATATCAAGCTTAAATAGTGTCCCTCTACAGCTAAAGTTGAAAATTTTAAAAATTCCATCACAACACAAAATCACAGCCAAATTGAATCCTCTAATCAACCTCATTACCTTGAAGAACTACTACTTAAGCTCATTCTCAAGTATTACAGGACAATACTGTAATGTTGATTGTGCACCCACTGACAATTAAATGATGTCTACATAACTAAATTTGTTTGCTCATAATAATCTGTATCTCTTCCATGAATTTCATACTTTTTTTTGAACCCAACGCATAGACAATATCAAAATATGAATAACCACCAATGAAGCTAAACCAAGTGACATAAATCATATCCTACGTACAATGTCAACTACATTGGGAAGAAAACCTGATATCCTATATCCAAATGTATAATAGAAATTTTCAAGAAAAACAATTATCGTCTACACGTTATTCAACCTAATTTTTCAAGAAAAACAATTATCGTCTACACGTTATTCAACCTAATAATCAAACTCATTTAAAGAAGATAAAATAATTTACGTAAATGTAACATTGTTAGGGAAAAGGAACAAAGTGGATATTAAATCATCATAAATTTATATACAAAAATTAGAAGGGAGCATAATTCTCATTACCTACTTCGGTCTTCAATCACAGCACATGTATGTTTCATATAACCAAAAATTTTACCTCCCATTCACCTCCAACGTCAAAAGAGAGATCTCACACTCATAATACCAAGAAGGCACAAGCGATGGAGCGTCCAGAATGGAGTGAAGGCACAACTGAGGGAAGAAAAAGAGGGTGAAACATCTATTCATCAACGATTTTAAGGTCATTTTAGAAAAACATATGTTCAAGAAAAAAAGGAACCATTTTTTGCCGTTTAAGTTGGAATTTAAAGAAATTAATTAATTTTTTCTTAAATTTCACCTGGCATCGATACTAAATTAAGTATATTAACATCGTATGTAAACACTAAATGACCTGCATGTAACGAAGCATGTAAACACTCCCTAATTTCCTTCCAAAAAAGTATTTAATTGAGCAGACTCCTAAAATTATAACCCTTCATTGTGCTGGTTTCAAGTTAATGTCTCAAGATGATCAAACTAAAAAAGGTTAAGCCCTAATTTGAGCTTTTAGCCACTCTAAAATATATATCCCTTGTTAAGAGAAAGGGATGTGACTCAAAATAGTGTAAATACGATCATTGATATAATTGTCTAGCAATAAGTGTGTTTTTGGCAAACATATTAACAACACTTTGCAATCTTCTAGAGAATCATCAAATATTGTTCCTAACAATGATTACTTTTTTAAAAAGATTTTTTACATGTCCACAAATCACCTTTCACTGTTGTGATGTGCCAGTGCCACTGAAGCTTGAAGAACAGAATGCTCCAAGGCGGATCAAACTTTCTGTGCCTATAACTCTATATCAATTTTGTTCCAGACAATCTCATCCATACATTTTTCTAAGTCTCAAAATAATATATGGATAGGATCGTCCGAAATAGAATTGACACAAGATTATAGGCACAAAAGATCTTGTTTTGCTCCAAGGCAGCATTTAGGATTTCGTACTGTTCTGGCCGGTACTGACCGAAAGGTACCGTATCGGTCGAAAATCGGTACGAAATCCTATAACGTCGGTACTAGGCGCAAATATCGACCGGTACTAGCATTTACCGGTAGGTACTGGCCAAAACCATTAATTCCGGGAGGTACTGTAAATTCCAAAAATTGCAAGGACCAAATTGCAATTTCCAAAACTTTAACCTAATTTACCCCCCGACTCTCACTTTACTTCTCTCTCCGTCACTCTCCTCTCTCTCTCTCTCTCTCTTGTTCGCCACCGTCTCCTCGTCAGTTTCCTCGCCACGACGTCGTCTCCTCCTCGCCACCACTGTCTCCTCCTTGTCCTCTCCATCGCACCCGCAGTCTCCTCTCCTTCGGTCCTTCCTCAGCGCTCGAGAATCGCGATCTCTCTCTCTTTCTTCGATCTCAGCCGCACTGCACCTCCTCACCGTCACTCCTCGTCGTCAGTCATCACTCCTCGTCGCTGTTTCAGTCATACCTGAGTCACCCGGCAGTCCCGACCTCATCATCCCAACGAAGACCCGATCTTGGGTGTGTGTTACTATTTTTCCAAAAAAAATATATTTTTCAATGCATTATGAATCTTTGATTGTGTTGGTGGGTTGGAAACTTGGAATGGATGATTTGTGTTGGTGGGTTGTGTTAGAAACTTTGATTGTGTTGGTGGGTTGGAAACTTAGAATGGATGATTTGTGTTGGTGGGTGTTGGTAGGTTGTGTTGGAATGGTCGGTTGAAAATTGCCATTTGTATGGTGGGTTGTGTAACTTGTGTTGGAATGGAATGGTTGGTTGAAAATGAAATTATGGATTTGGGTTGGTCCTCCGATGGATTGGATGATATGTTAGATTTTGGCTGGGAATGGATAATTGGATATTGAAGTTAAAAATCATGAATGGTTTTGTGAATGTTTAATTGAAATTAAAAATGTATTAGTTTTTTGGCTTGTGATTTACGGTGACATTGAATAAGAACTATTGATTAATGAAATTGAATTTGAGTAATTGAGCTTGAGTTGAGAATTTGAGATGTTGAGTTCAATTGTTTTTGTATATGTATAAGATGCAAAATTAAATTGTTGATTGTTAAAACTTAAAATTAAAAGTTGATAATCAACATTTAAATCTAAATGTCAAATTGATAACCAAATGTGAAATTAATAATTAAATGTGAAATTGTAAAATTGATAATCAAAATTGATAAAATTGAAAAAGCTTAAATCATTAATTGACACATTCTTAAATCTTAATATTTGTTAAATGGTAATTTATTTTTAATATTTGGGTATAAAATTATACAATTCGAAGTTAATAATAATTCGATTGTAGTTAATGATAGTATTTGCCTATTTGAGTATTAGTTTTAGTTAGGTAAATAATTAATTGACTATAAAAGATGTTGAACTTTAATGGAATGGTAATATATATGTGTAGGGTATCATAAATATTTAACATTGGTAATGTGTGAAAGTAAAATTGTTATCAAATTGTGATTTGTGAATATGTTGTACACTTGTAGATTCCAATCATTTATACTTATAGTTACTAATGTTAATTAAGAATTGAAAAAGCAACATATATAATTAAGAATTGTAAAAGCAACACGTGTATTATGGTTTGTTAGAAATCCAATTATGATTGTTTTGTAATTGTTAGGATTGGAAATTGTTGGAAATAGAATGAAATGGAAATAAAATTATAATTGTTTTGTGATTGTTGGATTGAAATTTGTTGGAAATTGTTAGGAATGAAAATGAAATTATGAATGTTTTGTGATTGTGGTAATTGAAAATTGTTGTAAATGGGATGGAATGGAAATCCAATTATGATTGTTTTGTGATTGTTGTAATTGGAAATTGTTGTAAGTGGGATGGAATGGAAATCCAATTATGATTGTTTTGTAATTATTAGGATTGGAAATTGTTGGAAATGGAATGGAATGGAAATGAAATTATGATTGTTTTATGATTGTTGGGATTGAAAATAGTTGGAAATTGTTAGAAATGGAAATGAAATTATGAATGTTTTATGATTGTTGTAATTAGAAATTGTTATAAATGGGATGGGATGGGATGGAAATCCAATTATAATTGTTTTGTGATTGTTGTAATTCGAAATTGTTGTAAATGAGATGGAATGAAAATTCAATTATGATTATTTTGTAATTGTTAGGATTGGAAATTGTTGGAAATGGAATAGAATGAAAATGAAATTAAGATTGATTTGTGATTGATGGGATTGAAAATAGTCGGAAATTGTTAGGAATGGAAATAAAATTACGAATGTTTTGTGATTGTGGCAATTGGAAATTGCTGTAAATGAGATGGAATGGAAATCCAATTATGATTGTTTTGTAATTGTTGTAATTAGAAATTGTTGTAAATGGGATGGAATGGAAATCCAATTATGATTGTTTTGTAATTGTTAGGATTGGAAATTGTTGGAAATGGAATTATAATTGTTTTGTGATTGTTGGGATTGAAAATAGTTGGAAATTGTTAGGAATGGAAATAAAATTATGAATGCTTTGTGATTGTGATTGTGATTGTTGTAAATAGGATGAAATGGAAATCCAATTATGATTGTTTTGTGATTGTTGGAGTATGTTTTGTTTTGTGTTATTATATATGCTGATAATGTTTTGAATTGTTAGCTTTCAACTTATAGTGAATTATGTTGCTTGAAATTGAATTGTATGTAATGTAATCATACAAAATGAGTTATATTATATAAAATGGATATGCAAATTGTCATTGTGTACTGAAATTATATGTTATTTATTTTTGTGTACAGATAAATGGAAGGAAGTTCAAATACTCCTGATCAACCTAGTTTAGGAAGATACAGTGATCCAGCTTGGGCTCACGTTGGCACGATTCCCGGTCAAAATAATCATACCATTTGCTTGTTTTGTAACAAGCATTTGAAAGGTGGAGGAATTACCCGATTGCAAAAGGCATTTAGCTGGGGTTAAAGTTGATGTGGAACCATGAAAAAAAGTAAGTCATGATGTAAAATGGCAGATGAAAACATTGCTTGATGAACATCAATTTGAGAAAGATAGAAGGGAAAGATTGAATTTTGAAATTGGTAGTGGAAGTTCATTTTCTGGTTTCCGTGGTAATTATGGAAATGTTGAAGGTGGAAGTGGTAGTGGTACTGGTAGTGTTCCATCTTAGGATCTTGAAGAATCTGATGTGAGGAAAATAAGAAGGCAGGTAACTAGTTTCTTTGCACCACGAACAACTCCTAGAGCCCAACCTTCAATTCGTCATGCTATGCAATCAAGAGATGTGACTCACAATGTCGATATGGCAGTAGCTAGATGTTGGAATGATACAGGTTCGTCATTCAATTCTTCTCAGTCTTATTATTATCAACCTAAGATAGATGCAATAACCTCTTATGGTTCAGGATATAAAGGGCCATCGATTGATGACTTAAGACGTAAACTTTTGAGTTATTCTATTTATAAAATTAGAAATTATTTGGCTGAAAGAAGAGTGAGTTAGGATACTTATGGATGTTCAATTATGTGTGATGGTTGGACAAATAGGAGATAAGAGCCTATTATAATTTCTTTGGTTTATTCTTCAAATGGCTCTACGGTTTTGAAATCTATTGATGCATCTGACCTTATTAGAAATGCTGAGACTTTGTTTGGGATATTTGATGAAGTTGTGAATGAAATAGGGCCGAAAAATATTGTTCAGTTTATTACTAACAATGATTCTGCTTACAAAGCGACAGGGAAAAGGTTGCAGAATACCTATAATTCATTTTTTTTGGACTCCTTGTGTTTCACATTGCATTGACTTAATGTTGAAGAATATAGGGGATCCTAGGTATTTTTCTATTATTGATGAGACTATGCAGAAGGCTAAAAAGGTGACAACATTTATTTATAATCGTGCATAGGTTTTGAATTTAATGAGAAAGGAATTTACCAATAGTAGGAATTTATGTTGCCCAGTTGTGACAAGATTTGCAACAAATTTCTTATCACTTCAGCCTTTTGTTTTGATGAAGAAGGAGTTAAGGCAAATGTTTAATAAGTGGGTTGCATCTCAGCATGCTAGGTCTAATGCTGGAGTGGAAGTTTGTAGTATTATACTAGAAGATAGAGAATTTTGGTCGCAATGCCAATTTTTTATCCGAGTTTGTGAACCTTTGGTCGGAATGCTTCAGTTGGCTGATAGTGAAGAAAAGCCAACAATGAGTTATATTTTTGATGCTATGGAGAGTGTGACGAAAGCAATCAAGGCCAATTTGAAAAATAGGTCTTCTTTATACATACCCTATCTCTCAATCATTAATGAGAGAAGGGAAAGACAACTGTCTTCTCCACTGTTTGCAGTTGGGGCATTTTTGAATCTTAGTGTGTATTTTAGACTGGATCCTACAAAGCAAGATGAAGTTAATAGAGGAATGCTTTTCACAATTACAACAATTGTTCTTCATGACGCGATGCAAGATCTTCTAAGCTTACAAATGGAGCCTTACAAGTTGTCTTATGGGGATTTTGGTTTGCCGATTGCTATTTGACAAAGAGGAAAACTTTCTTTAGGTATTACTTATTTCCTATTTCTTATTTGTTGAAAATTAATTATCACTTTATTTTGTTTATAACACTACTTTTGTTATCTTATAACTTGCAGTTTCTTGGCGGGATCAATTCGGAAATAATGCTCCAGAATTAAAAAAGTTTGCGATTCGGATTTTAAGTCAATGTGTGAGTGCAACTGGGTGTAAATGAAACTGGAGCACATTTGAATGGATCCACTTAAACAAAAGGAATAGAATGGAGCATAAGAGGTTGAATGACTTGTTTTTTGTTCGTTACAATTTAAAACTTCGGGAAAAGTATGTCATTATCATTATTAATTTCGATATAATTTCTTATAATTTTCTAATAATTAAATTTAATTGTTTGCTAGGAGTCTAAGTAGCACAAGTAGTTCAATTGATCCAATTGCCATTAATAATATTGATGTTTTAGCGGATTGGATTTCTGAAGAACTTAATTTGATTGATGTCAATGATTTGGATTTGGAAGATAATCTTGGATGGGAGAGTATTGATATGTCATTTGGTGCATTAAATTTGAATGATAATGATGATGAAGCTCCTCTCATTGATGAGGATTTTGTACCAAATGATCACTAGGGTCAGTGCAGTTCTAGTGGGTATCCTCCCATTAACGATTGAATTCCAGGTTTTTATTTTTTCTCTTCTTTTAATTTTACTTGTATTTGATATTTATGTTAAATTCTATATATGTAATATAACTGTAATGTTTTTGTTTCAGGTTTAACTTTTACTTGATTGTTTCTTCGTCATCAACTCTTTTTGTAATATTTATTGTTCTTTTTTTGGATGTTTAGAATCTTTTGATGTAATATTATTTATTAAAATGATGAAATTGTATTATTGTAATATTTTAATCCTTTATTCTTAATTTTATAATTGTATGATGATGATTGTCTTTGTTTATATTAATTGTGGTTATTATTTATATGTAAAAT
>JAOSBN010110258.1:0-10821 GCA_027563595.1 Erythroxylum suave
ACTTTACAAAGAATCAAAAGGAAAAGAGAAGGAAGCAAACCTTAATGAACATTATGATCATGTGGATAATGCTACAAATTTGAATGCATTGGATTTCAGTGAAGACTTTGCTAATAATTAAAGAATTGAATGAATAAATGCACTATCAATATGATACTATTATGACTATGTTTGTATAATCGTTATGTTGTATCATCTATGTCTCAATGTCTGGTCTTGATGTTGTAATATATGTGATTTGAATAAAATATTTCCTTTTTTAGTTATTTTTGCATCAATTATAACTGTTGACTATTTTTATTTGAAGTTTGTCATAGATTATGCTAAAATGCAATGAAAAAGCAATGCTGGAGATTTCTGTATTGCGGATAGTGGCACTAAAAATACTATTCTGAAAAACAAAGAATATTTTTCAGAGTTAAAACCAGCAAAGGCAATTGTGTATACAATATCAAGTCTAGTAAACCTTATTAAAGGAATTGGTAAAACCAATATCACATTGCCAAAGGGAACAAAGTTTGTGATTGATGAAGCTTTGTTCTCACCCAAGTTAACAAGAAATTTGTTGAGTTTTGATGATATATACTGAAATGGGTATGACACCCAGTCTATGACTATGGGCAATGTGAAGTATTTAAATATCATTATTTATTAATCAGGAAAAATATGACGACTTGAGAAATTGCCACTCTCGAATGGTTTGCACTATACATATATAAATGTGATAGAATCACATATAGCAATAAAAGGAACAGTTGTTGATCATTCAATAATGAATTTATGGCATGAAAGATTAGGCTATCCTGGGACTATAATGATGCGAAGAATTATTGAAAATACACATGGTCATCCATTGAAGAGACAAAAGATCCCTCAAAAAGAAGAAATTCCATGTGCAGCTTGTTCTTTTGGAAAATTAATAATGAGACCTTCACAATTGAAGATTCAGAATGAATAACCTATGTTTCTTGAAAGAATTCAAGGTGATATATGTGGACCAATACATTCACCATGTGGACCATTAAGATATTTTATGGTTTTGATAGATGCGTCTAGTAGATGGTCACATGTATGTTTGTTGTCAACCCATAATACTGCATTTGCAAAATTTCTAGCTCAAATTATTAAATTAAGAGCTCAATTTTTGGATTATACAATCAAAAGAGTTAGACTTGATAATGTTAGTGAATTTACGTCTCAAGCATTCAATGATTATTGTATGGCTACTAGTATTATTGTTGAACACCCTGTTGCTCATGTACATACACAAAATGGTTTAGCATAATCATTGATTAAAAGACTGCAGCTTATAGCTAGACCATTAATCATGAGAACAAAGCTGCCTGTCTCTATTTGGGGTCATGCAATATTACATGCTGCTTCATTGACTTGCATAAGACCAAGTGCAGATCATAAATACTCCCTATTGCAATTAGCATCTGGATATGAACCAAATATCTCGCATCTTAAAGTTTTTGGTTGTGCAGTATATGTACCTATTTCGCCACCACAACGCACACAAATGGGTCCTCAAAGAAGATTTGGGATATGTATTGGTTTTGAATCATCCAGTATCATTAGATATCTTGAGCCTTTAACAGTTACTGCACGTTTTGCTTATTGTCATTTCAATGAAATTATTTTTCCAATGTTAGGAGGAGAAAAAGAAGAATTGGCAAAAGATATTGCATGGAACGATCCATCCCTTTTGTATCTTGACCCTCGTACAAAACAATATGAGACAGAAGTTCAAAAGATTGTGCACTTACAAGAAATTGCAAATCAATCACCCGATGCCTTCACTGACACAAAAAGGGTGACTAAATCATATATACCTGCAGCTAATGCTCCTACTTGTATTGAAGTCCCCAAAGTAAGATTTGATGAAAAAGTCATTAACGAGTCCAAACCACGTCTGAAGCGTGGAAGACCAATCGGTTCAAAGGATAAAAATCCTTAGAAAAGAAAAGGAACTGAAAGCAATGTTGATATTCATGGAAAAGTTCCAGAAGAAATACAGAAAAGGGAAGGTTTCCAATAAGAGGATACAAAAGAAAAAAATGAAGAAATATCTATAGAAGAAATCTCTAAATCTCATCAAGATTTCATTGTTCTTTTTAGCAACCAGAAGTTTAAAGATTAGTTCATAATACTTTTTAAAATTCATTATCCTGTACTGGTGCTGCAGAATAATATTAGAAGTATGAAATGTGGATAATGTTTTCTCAATCATTTCTTCGTCGGTGACTGTTTCTCCACAGTACCTTAATTGGGAAACTATCCAGAATAGTGCTAAATGATAGTTAGTGACTTGTTAAAAATCATGGAAGCGTAGGCATTCCATTCTTCTCTGGCAGTTGGAAGCATAACATCTCTTTGATGATCGAATCTCTCTTCAAGATCCTTCCGTAAAATTTTTGGATCTTTAACAAATATGGATTCACTTTTAAGAAAATCATCAAGATGTTTTCGGATAAAGATCGATGCTATTGCTTTTTCTCGCGCAATGGAGTCATCTTCTGTTATTGTTTTCAAAAGACCCAGGGACTCGAGATGCTTTGACATATCAAGCTTCTAGGACATGTAATTGTCTCCGGTGTATTTTAGTGCATTGAATTCGAGCTTGGACAAATTTGAAGACATTATTTCTTTAAACAAAATAAAAACATAATTATAATTTTATTCAATAAATATTGCAATAAGAAACAAAGGAAAAACAACAAGTACAAGAATTATTACATCAAACTCGAAATCACGTTTCCCCTCTATATGAAATATTCCTATGATTAGCAAGGTAATTAATAGTAAAAAGAAAAAATAGCAAGGCCACAACATGTTTGCAATCGGAAATTCGAAAGAAAAAGAAGAGAAAATTTTATGTGAACATGTGAATGAAGATTAGTGTGTTTATAGAAAAATATAGATTATAGCCGTTATATGACCGTTAGTATTTTTGTTAAATATAGCCGTTATATACGTATATTTATATGTATATAGCTATTTGAAAATGATTTTCATTTAAAATAAAATAATTAAAATATGGTAGAAAAATAAATCAAGTAGTAAGTGGTTTGAAGAAAAATGTTATAAAATTAAATTGTAGAGAAAAATAGTGGTATATATAAAAATATATATAGGTGTTATAACCATTCTTAGAATTAACTTACTAAGAAAGTAAATATATGGGCAGAATAACCTTCCTATAGTAAAATTAAATAAATAAGTATGTGGGCGACATCCATCCCACGATTAGATTGTAATAAATAAGTGGGTGGCACATCCATCCCACAATGCTAAACAAAATAAATAAAGTAGAGGGATTTTACCTTTGCTCACCGTTGAGCGTTTGTGCTGATAACGTGTGATAATTGAGAATTCGAGCAAAGATTCCAAAAAAGGTATTAATTAATTATGGTACTGAGGAAAATATATATATTCGTTTGTATGACTTCTCTATTAGAGATTTAGTAATTAAACTAAAGGGATGGATTATAGTGGTATTATCTTATGTTTTCTTAAGGAATGGATCTGATGTTTAAAATGAAAGAAAATGAATGTGAGAAAGAGAAGAGAAAGAAGAAGAAAGAAGAAACTATTTTTCTTGTAGTATATTACTTCAACTTCATCTGCCTTTTATAGGCAAATTTTTGCCGACAACCTTTATCAAAAGTCCACCTTGGTAGGTGGAGTGTCATTCAGTCATTTTCTAACACAGATGAAGTTGAAGCAATATACTACAAGAAAAATAGTTTCTTTTTTCTCCTTCTTTCTCTTCTCTTTCCCAAGTTCATGTTCTTTCATTTTAAACATCAGATCCATTCCTTAAGAAAACATAAGATAATACCACTATAATCCATCCCTTTAGTTTAATTACTAAATCTATAGTTGAGAAGTCATATAAATGAATATATATATTTCCGTCAGTACCCTAATTAATTAGTACCTTTGCTGGAATCTTTACTCGAAATTCTCAATTTCATCACAGTATTAACAGATTTATTCGTTATAATATAAAAACTAATTATAATCAAAGTCCCTGATCAGATAGCAACTGGAACTTAATCAATATCAATTTACTATTCAATATATCAAGTTTACTAACAATTTTCTTGTAGATATTTTAACCAGAGAATGGAAGTAGTACTATTAAGTCTTGACGATGCACTATCACAAAAAGAAGTGGAATTAATCAACTTGCAACAGCAAATTGGTATAGTCACGAAGGATATCAATCAACTACGATCCACTATCCAACTGTTAAAACAAAATACCAAAGAATCACAAATACCAGTCACTCAACAAACACCAGTTACAAATACTCCTCCACTTAGTTCAACAACCACTGCAAATACTATTCCTCTTATTACGCCTCAACAAATTACTCAATATTCATCTACTCAGCCAAATAATCCTTCTGGATCAAAACCTATGTTATCTATAATGGACCTATGGCATGCCTATATGAGGAATGGTTGATTTGAATTCACTTGGATGATTGCATACTTGTTTGAAATTGTTTGCATACACTTCTACAACAAAACGATCAAATTATTAGGTAAATATGAAATTTTGTCGGAGCAAATATCAACATTTATCTATATTCGGGTTTAGAAAATGATTTGTCTTGATTTTAGAGATTTTCAGTTTACTAATTGGAGTCTAAGTCGACTGACGTTGAGGTAATGGTCGAGTATCTTTCATTTGCACATCGACTAATGCATCTGGAGAAAAATTGGCTAAGTATTTTTGAAATGATAAAGCTGAGTACAGCTGAAGATAATCAAAGTATGCTACGTAAGCAATATAAGAGAAATGAGAGAATAATTTTAGTACAATAGAATGTTTGTTTCTTTTAAGAGCTTGTTGGGTTAATTCTTCTGAAGTGAAGACCTCTATTTATAGACTTAAAGACGCTCCTAGATGCTCCTAGCCGTCATAGAAAATTTTGCTCCCATTTGAATTCGTTTGACAAATTTAAAGTCTGTTCAGCTGTACCTGACAGTTGAGTGGTTGATATGTTATAGTCGACTAATTGAGTTCTCCAACCAACAGATCTTTGACTGTCGAGATACATGCGCAAAATCTTCATGCAAAATCTTCACATGAAATCCACGTTTTTATTTTTCTAATCTGTTTTGTTTGAACAAATCTTCATTAACATGATAGTCGACTTGTGCAAGCCTTCAATATGATAGATGCCTGACCCATTTTTTTTATTAACTTCCTTTTAATCCAATTAACTTGAAATTATTTCTTAACCATTTCTTAAGTTTTATTATTATCAAAACATAGAAGGATTAAATTTGTCAACCTCCATTGGTCCAACAATCTCCCCCTTTTTGATAATGACAAAACATTTAGAAATTGTTTAAGAAATTTAAACAAAGAAAAGATGATTAAGGTTTTTATGCCTTATCTTTTTGGTTAGTTCATCTCCCCCTCAATCAATGAATCAACATTTTTATCAACATTTTATACCCAACATTTATACCCCCTTTTTCTCATTTTCTCCCTCTTTTTTTCATAATCAAAAATGTAAAAAAATAATAAAAATTAACACAAATGTCAAACACAAATATAGTCAAATCAAGTAAACATTATCTTAAACTTTCAAATTAAAAAATATCCAAAAAATAGTAAATGATAAAACGACATGAATGAGAAATGATGAAATGTCAGTCTAGGTGAAATGCAATGGCCATCAAGGTGGGGAAACATCTTCATATCTACAACTAAGTTTGTCAAAAAATTTCTTGATGCTTTTCTCCAAACGAAGTAGAATCGCTTATTGAATATCCATTCAAACATTCATTTTTTCAATTTGATCTTTAAGTCCTTTAAGCTCTTCTTGGGATACTTCAGTTCTCCTCATATTACTTGGCCTTTCACTTGTCCTTTTTGACCCTTGTCTTTTAGGCACTTGTTGACCACTCTCTAAGTTTAAATCAAGCTTTTCCACATGATATGCATACACCCAACCCTTCTCATTTGTTTTCACCAACTTTATACTCCTTATATTATTGAGTGTAAACCTCCAATTTGTTAGGTTTGGATAATGTTCATAGGAACTCAAATTACACTTTTGCAACTTTGAGATAAAAGTAATCAAAGCTCCATAAGGCATGCCTTTATGCTTGTTAATTTTCCCTTTAAGCTCTCCTCTCAACAAGTTTGCTTTTCTCCTCATTATTTGTATGATCAAATTTGGAAAATTAATATTCCTCCCTTCTTTCAAATGCCATATTATTTCTTTATCCAATAAGGTGATATGATTGTTGCTAGCCTTCTTAGGATAAATAACCCTATTTATTGCATAATGCAACAACCTATAGTTTAAGGGTAAATCCATGGCTTCATATTGGGATGAATGTTCAATGCAAATACTTCCTAGCAATTCATCTCCTTTCATTTCATCATGGCCATAATTCTCCTCCGCTTCCTCAT
Organism: Erythroxylum suave; assembly: GCA_027563595.1. Classification (NCBI taxonomy): domain Eukaryota; kingdom Viridiplantae; phylum Streptophyta; class Magnoliopsida; order Malpighiales; family Erythroxylaceae; genus Erythroxylum; species Erythroxylum suave. The sequence continues at coordinate 6,445 of JAOSBN010110258.1, forward strand.
CCGTATCTCTATGCTCATTTCTCAATACATTTGAATCAAGTAAGGAAGCTCTAGGCCTAATTCGTCCTTTAGGCAACTTAAACCAAATACTCAAATTTTCTTCACAAATGTAAATGTTTTTTCCTTGAATACAAGAATTCAAATGAACATCACTATTAACATCACTTCTAGTCACAACTAGATTAGCATAAAACTCTCTAACTAAATCCTCATATATATCATCCTTAAAACCTAAAAATTCCCTCAATCCTAAACACCTTATTTCATCAAACAGATCCTTGAATTCACAATATTCTAGTTCAACCCAATCAAATCACATGGAAGGAATCAAAACTTCTTATTTTAGTACCTTATAGTAAAGATGTTGAACCTCCATTGAAGTGAATCTACGTTCAAGAACATCATTCTCCCTTTCAACTCCACCTCTTGAAGAAGACCCTCTACCTCGAGTTTGGTGAGTTTTGGTGGTGGTTTCCGGTTGCTTTCCCTTCCCACTTGCTTTCTTTGGTGTCATTTGGAAGGATTTGTGGATTGGAGTCTTTTTAAAGGATTTTTGATGAATATGAAGAGATTTTGACTAAAGGGAATGATGTTTTGATGATTTGAGGAAGGAGTTTAGTGTTTCGGATGAAGAATGATGATAGGTAGGTGTTGACTTGGTGATTTTCGAAGAGAATAGTTGACTGGAATGATAGGATTTTGAGTTTGAATGTTTTAAGCTTTCGGAGGTTTGTGAAAAATTGAGGGATTTTATATGTGCAGGGGGATGTCAGATAGTCGACTGGTTTTGTGAAAAATAAAAAAAAAGTAGCTTTGGAAAAATTTGGTCTGTGGGTTAGTCGACTGGACAGATCATTAGTCGACTTAAATAAATACAGATTTTTGGAACCATCAGGTATGAGAATTTTAGTCCACTGGAATGAAATAAATAGTTGATTATTAGGGGGTTAAAATCTGTGCAATATCATATCAAGAACGATTAGTCAACTTAACACTATAATAGTCGACCAGAAAGCCATAAAAACACTTAGCCAATTTTTCTCTAGATGAATTAGTCGATGTGCAAATCAAAGATACTTGATCATTACCTCAACATCAGTCGACTTAGACCCCAATTAGTCAATTGGAAATCTCCAAACTTAAGACAAACCATTTTCTAAACCCCGAATATAGATTAATGTTGATATTTTCTCCGACGAAATTTCATATTCACCTAATAATTTGACCATTTTGCTGTAGAAGTGTATGTAAACAATTTCAAACAAGTATGTAATCATCCAAGTGAATTCAAATCACACGTACCAAGTTTCAATTTTATATTCACAAACACATCTTCATTAAGTGGTTTAGTAAGAATATTTGCCAATTGATCACTTGTAGAGACATGTTTCAAACAAATATCACCTTTCAAATAATGATCACGTATGAAATGATGCCTAATCTCAATATGTTTTGTTCTACTATGCAAAATTGGATTTTTACTTAAACAAATTGCACTTGTATTATTATAATAGATTGGAAAATTTTTAACAATAATATCATAATCAAATAATTGATGCTTAAGCTAAAGAACTTATGCACATGCACTTCCAGCTATTATATATTCAGATTCAGCAGTAGAAATAGCCACACTTACTTGTTTTTTTACTAGCCCATGAAATCAAAGATGAACCTCAGAAATGACATAGATCACTAGTGCTTTTTCTATCTATCATACAACCACTATGATCAGCCCATGCAAATCAAAAGAATCACGACTAGGATACCATAATCTATGATTAATTGTTTTGCTAAGATATCTAAAAATTCTTTTGCAAGAACTTAAATGAGAAATCTTAGGACAAGATTGAAATCTAACACAAAGACAAGTAGTAAACATTATATCTGGTCTAAACACGATCAAATGTAAAAGAGAGCCGATTATACCTCTATAAAGCTTTTGATCAACATCTTCTTCATACTCAAACTTTTCCAAAATCAGATTTGTTGCTATAGGTGTTTTTGCATCTTTGCATCCTTCCAAGTTAAACCTCTTTAGAAGCTCCTTTGTGTACTTGGATTGGTGGATGAAGATGCCATCTTTGAATTGCTTGATTTGTAACCTGAGAAAGAACTTGAGTTCTCCCATCATGCTCATTTCAAATTTACCTTGTATCAAATCAATAAATTCTTTGCACAAAGATTCATTAATAGCACCAAATACAATATCATCAACATATATTTGGCAAACTAACATATCATGATCAACACGCTTTATAAACAAGGTATTATCAACTTTACTACGAATGTAACTATTTTGGATTAGGAAAGTACTTAACTTTTCATACCATGCCCTAGGTGCTTGCTTTAATCCATATAACGCCTTTTTGAGCTTTTAGACATAATCTGGATGCTCATGATTTTCAAAACCAGGAGGTTGTTTGACATAAACTTCCTCTTGAATGTAGACATTGAGAAATGCGCTTTTGACATCTATTTAATTAAGCTTAATCTTCTTATGAGAAGTAAACGCGCATAGCAACCTAATTGCCTCCAATCGAGCCACGGTGCATACGTTTCATCATAATCAAGACCTTCTTCTTGATAAAATCCTTGAGCTACTAATCGAGATTTGTTCTTGATAGCATCACCATTTTCATCGAATTTTATCCTATTTACCCACTTAACTCTAATGATGGTTTTGTCCTATGGTGGAGCTATCAAATCCCATACATTATTTCTCTTGAATTGGTTAAGCTCCTCTTGCATTGCCATCAACCAATGCTCATCTTCAAGAGCCTCTTTTATGTTTTTGGGTTCCACCAATGAGATGAAGGCTGAATTGGTCATGTGTTCATATGTTTTCCTCTTTGTTCTTAAACCATCATCCAAGCTACCAATTACTTGCTCCATAGGATGATTCTTAGCTTTTGCCCAAGTTATAGTGCTAGGTACATGATCTTCTTCATCCAAATTTGCTTCTTCAATTTTGTATTCAATTTCTTTAACTACATTGCCTAAATTTTTTGCATCATAATCAAAACAAACCTTTCTTGGGGGTGAAATCGTATCATCGAATTTAATATGAATATTTTCTTCAACACACTTAGTTCTATTATTATACATACCAAGTTTCAATTTAATATTCACAAACACATCTTCTTAAAGTGGTTTAGTAAGAATATCTACTAATTGATCACTTGTAGAGACATGTTTTAAACAAATATCACCTTTCAAACAATGATCACGTATGAAATGATGCCTAATCTCAATATGTTTTGTTCTACTATGCAAAATTGAATTTTTACTCAAACAAAGTGCACATTTATTATCACAATAGATTGGAATATTTTTAACAACAACACCATAATCAAGTAATTGATGTTTAAGCTAAAGAACTTGTGCACATGCACTTCCAGCTGCTATATATTCAGACTCAGCAGTAGAGATAGCTACACTTACTTATTTTTTTACTAGCCCATGAAATCAAAGATGAACCTAAGAAATGACATAGACTACTAGTGCTTTTTCTATCTATCCTATACCCACCATAATCAGCATCACTATAAACATACAAATCAAATAACTCACAACTAGGATACCATAATCCATGATTAATTGTTTTGCTAAGATATCTAAAAATTCTTTTTCAGGCACTTAAATGAGAAATCTTAGGACAAGATTGAAATTTACCACAAAGACAAGTAACAACATAATATCTGGTCTAGATGCGATTAAATATAAAAGAGAGCTGATCATATCTCTATAAAGCTTTTGATCAACATCTTCTTTATGTTCAAACTTTTCCAAAACCAGATTTGTTGTCATAGGTGTTTTTGCATCTTTACATCCTTTCATGTTGAACTTCTTTAGAAGCTCTTTTGTGTACTTGGGTTGGTGAATGAAGATGCCATCCTTGATTTGTAACCCAAGAAAGAACTTGAGCTCTCCCATCATGCTCATTTGAAATTCACTTTGCATCAAATCACTAAATTCTTTGCACAAAGATTCATTAGTAGCACTAAATATAATATCATTAACATAAATTTGGCAAACTAACATATCATGATCAACATGCTTTATAAACAAGGTATTATCAACTTTACTATGAATGTAACCATTTTGGGTTAGAAAAGCACTTATCCTTTCATACCATGCCCTAGGTGCTTGCTTCAATCCATATAGTGCCTTCTTGAGCTTGTAGACATAATCTGGATGCTCATGATCTTTAAAACTAGGAGGTTGTTTGACATAAACTGCCTCTTGAATGTAGCCATTGAGAAATGCACTTTTGACGTCTATTTGATTAAGCTTGATTTTTTTATGAGAAGCAAAAGCACATAGCAATCTAATTGCCTCCAATCGAGCCACCGGTGCATATGTTTCATTATAATCAAG
>JAOSBN010110269.1:0-10821 GCA_027563595.1 Erythroxylum suave
AATTCATGCTAACTTTATTAAATACCATATTAATTTACCCCATTAATCTAATCATACTTGATTTATCATAAAAAAAATTCTGGGGGTAACAACTATAACAAAATAGACATTTAATTTTGTTTTTTTTACGACGTTGTAAAAATCGTTGACAAAAGTTATCATATTGCGACGATTTTACAAATTTTCATTAAAACTAAGCCTTTAGCAACTAACAAAAAAGTGTCACAAAAGGAACAACATTTCGTGACGAATGACAAAAATTATCACGAAATGGTGAACATTTAGTGACGATTAACAAAAATAGTCACAAAATGATCAACAATGACGGGCGATTTCAGAAATTCATTACTAAATGAACTTTTAGTGATGTTTTTCAGAAATAATCACCACAATTTGTTAAACATTTAGTGACCAATATCTAAAATTGTCACCAAAAAGTTCACAATTGACGATGATTATAAAAAATCATCAGTAAAAAGATGTTTGGTTTTTTGTTACGTTTTTGACATTATTGCTAAAAGTGACCATTTGTGATGATATGGAAGCGTGACCAAAAGATCAACATTTGGTGATGAATTTTGAAAATCGTCACCACATGTTACACATTAAGTGATGATTTTATATGGTCCACATTCGATGACGATTTGTAGAAATCATCACCAAAGATTCTACAGTAATTTGTAACACCTTTAATGACCATTTGCCTAAATCATCACCAAAGGATTGAAATTTTCCAAAATTGTTAAACTAACATTTTTATAATCTATCATAGTTAAGATATGATTTATTGGAGATTTGTTTTGAATGTTTACAATGTATTGTTGAAAAATCATATACAAAACAATTTTAAGTGTTAAATAGTAATATTAATTAATCATTAATATTTACTAACATTGCAAAAATTAGTTATAAAAAATTTTAATAATTATATCAATATAATAATATGATATATTGAGTAATACGAACTTTGAATTAGAAGTTTAACAATTCATACAATCATAGAACAAGAACAATAACAGTCCACACTCAATAGTACGCAGCTTGACCCCTAATTAGTAGAGAGGTTGTTTGACAAATTCTTACAGATACAACAATAAATCAACTTTAAAGCTGAGTCTAGTTGATTGCATCGATAAATGACAATGATATAATTATTTTCTTGGATTCCAAGTGACATGAGAGTGGGTAAAGGTAAATGAGTCCTTGATGTTTGGATTCCCGAGAAGGGTCCTTACACGTTCGGAAGCAACAATTGAAACAGTAATAGTTCTTCCCTCATTTGTAGGGTTTTTCACACCCTCTTGCAACAACGTTTCTGCTATAGCTAAACTTGTAGAGGATAAAGTGAATGAGTCGCTAGATTTAGTATGGAAGATAAGTTCTCCAGATGAACTGTCAATATGAAATGGTTTGCCTAAAACACAATCAGGATAGAACTTAGATATTTTCATATTAGTAAATCGTTAAACAAATCGAATTGGAGTGACATGCATACGTGAATGACCAGACAAAGTTTATGGAATTGACAAATTTTCCAAAACAACCGATTTTTCTAATCCTTTACGGACCGTTGTGACATTGATCCTGCCTTCATAGGCATACATGTCATCTTCGAGATTTAAGGAAGCTTAAAACAACATGTAGTATATACCATCAAATGTTAATATATACATATATATAATAACTTCATAAAAGGAAATTTGATGTACATAATAAGGTAAGTGACGTTATTTGGATGTTACTAAACACCTTGAAGCAGAAGATTGGCCATGGAAGGCAAGTGATGATTAGTGTATGAAGTAGAGCTTTTTTTTTGCATTGTTTATTTTTTCAGTAGAAAATTTTTTGCCACATTCCTCCCAACAGAATGAATTATGGCCATCTGGTACTAGTTGTCATGTCAACATTCCTTGATTAATAATGTTAAGAGGTATACTCTGCAAATGTCAATTTAGAATAAAATGATGATATGTTCGACTCTAATTTCGATGATAAGTGAAAGTAGTTCAGTTTGGCACTTATACATATTTAATTTACCTATTCATATGAAAGTTGCCCTTACTAAAATTTCAAAAATCTTTTCTGTAGTTTATATCAAATGCAAAATTTAGAATTTAAAGTAGAATAGACATGACTATATCTTGATGTATAAAAATATAGTGTTATCTATATTGGGGTATATTACTATTAATGGAAATGAATTAAAGTAAAATACTCTTGAAGACCTTTTATCAAATAATTACAAAGCTTTGATGAGGGAAGTGTTAAAGGTCATTAGGAAGAAGCCAACTTATATACAAATAACAAAGACAAACAGTAGATCATGTTTGAAACACAACCATAAACATAACTCATACATCAAATGCATAATTAAGAACTCACAATAAATACCTAAAGGTATAAGTTAAACTTAGCACAACGTCGTTGATGAAAATAGAACAAAAGAATAATATCGATTTGGTTAATAATGGTTCTTCAACGATGATAACCATAATACAAAACCCAAATAGAAGAGAGGATTTTAAGAAATGTTGACAGCTTGAACGAGAATGGAGCAGCCTTTTATTTTTTGTTGTCATTGAAAACCTAATACAAAACGACGTTGTTTTTCTTGTCTAGGTAAACGATGTCATTTATTGTTTACTGTAGTTGTTTGGAAATAGTATTAATTAATTTACTATGATTTATTATATTTGGTCAACAAACGTTAGATACAGGGACTAATACATAGTTTGTTGCCAAAGCCCACGCTTTCATAAATAATTTTAATAAATTTATTTTCCTATTCTAAATAAAACATAAGTTGAATAAAAAATTAAATTATTCAATTGAAAACTATTTGCAAATTAATTTGTTGACCATTCAAATAAATTATAACTAACTTACAATTTTCAGAAAATTATACATTTTGATTATTATAATTTCAAAAAACGTATTTTAAAAAATTGTACATTTTAATTATTGTAATTTAGAAAAATTAAACTATAATAATTTAAAAAGACATTGTGATATAATTAGAAAAATATTTCTAACAAAGTAAAATTAAAGATTAATTATTCCTAAAAATTAAGCAAATGAAGAACAATTGCATATATAAGTGAGAAGATTAATTTAACATTTTGTATGATGTGTTAGGAATACCTCATATATATTAATCAATTAAGAAAATTAAGAAAGTAAAGAGATTGCTTTAATTTTGGGCAACGATGTGGAAATTTGGTAGCAAATTGTCTAGCATTTGGGACTATGTATAGCGGTTGGTCGCGGAATGTTGTACAATTTGTGACACTATGTCCTTTTCGTAGCAAACGTTTAACATTTTGGCGATGAAATGTAGATTCGTTGCCAAATATAGTGGATAAGAAAAATTAAACGAGGTCCTTTTCATTCAATTTAAATGACTAAGTATGGTATTTGATAGAAAAATGTTGTACAATTTACAAAGTTATCTTATTTTCGTAGCAAATGTTTAACATTTGGCGACGAAATGCAGATTCGTCACTAAATGAACTGGATGAGAAAAATTAAACGACGTCATTTTCGTTGCAATTTAAGTGACTAAGTATGGTTTTTGGTAGCAAAATGTTGTACAATTTGCGATGTTATTTGATTTTCGTAGCAAAGTTGAACATTTAGCAACAAAATGTAGATTCTTCACCAAATAGGCCAGATGAGAAAAATTAAATGACGTTGTTTTGATTCCAGTTTAAGTGACAAATCCGAAGCCCTCCATCCCTTTTCGTTTTCATCTTATTCCTTAATTCTCTATCGTTTTCTTCTTTCATCTTTGTCATTTTTCATCTTCATTCGCTCTTCCACCGATTGCTTCCATCGTCTCTTTATATCATGTCTAGGTAACTGTCCATTGAGGTAGATCATCCATGCTCTACTCTTTGGTGTTTTTCTTTGCTTCAATTTTTGTTGTTAAATGAATACATGGTTTGTCGGTTTTGTTAGTGTGGATTGAGTTGGCTACATTTATTTTGGTTATAAATGAGTCATTGTTTGTTGTTTTATTATGGCAATGTTGGTGAATAATAGAAAATGATTAAATTTTGTTATTAGTTAGGGATGAATTCGTGATGCATACTAAGTATTTGATGAAAGTTTTATTATGGCATCTTAACATACAATGTCGTGAGCTATATGATATACTAAGTGTTTGATGAATGTTCAATTTTGTTAGTGAATGTGGCATCTTAACATGGGTATGTTCTTGTTGGTGAAGTCTGTTCAGGATTTTGGTTAGTGACACAAACACTGGTAAGTAACTGAAGGTGATGCATAAGGTTAGCTCCATTTTAGAAGCTTATGCGATGAAACTAATGTTTATACTTAATACGTCGATAGATAGTAAAGCTCTAACTCTTAAGCATATTAGTACATTACTACAGCAAAGAGAGCTTTTTCAATGTGTTTATTTTATAATGCTTTATTTGGATTCTTTCTCAAGTCTATGAGTTAGGTTTTGAACTTGGTTTATCCATTGCTTATTAATTAAATAATTTGCATGTTTTTGTTTGACCTACAACTTAGCAATTCAACATTTTTTGTTTTACATCCTAAATTGATTAAAAAAAACTACTCCCTCCCTTCTTTTTTCTATGATAGTTGATATAATTTAAATAGTTCTCATTAATTAGGGTAATCTATAGTTCGTCCTAACATTCTATAATAGTTTGATGAAAGTTCGATTGTATTAGTGAATGTGGCATCTTAACATTTTATGAAATTATATGCTAGATGTTACAACTTTCAATATTTGAATTAAAGACAAGTTCGTGTCTTTATTAAATTGAAACAATAAAGAATTATAAAGAATTCATTAATTTAGAAAATAATATTCATACATTTAATATTCACTATTATTACTCATATAATTCATATATCATATAGTCAATCATAATTAATATTTATAGCTATACATCTTCATTCCTCTTGCTTATATAGACAAATTCTTTATCTATAAATATAAGTAAGACAAGATGATCAAATCCCATATCCAACTAAATTTACTTTCATCTTCCTTATCTTATTGGGAATTATTGATTTAAAATGTGTTCTTAAACTTTGCAATATTAGCTTCACTTTTAACATGGTTCTTTTATTTACTAGTGAACTTAGTGATTTAAGATGTTAACTGCCTACAAACAATTTGTATTCTTGCTCATCAAGTCTTCAAATACCTTTAAGTAACTCATTTCACAAAACGATTTTCAATTCAAAGAGAGTTGGGCATTATGCCTTTGTAACTATTGTAAGAGTTTATAAAAAGTTAGCGATTGAATTGTTTCCTTAAACTTTTTCGTTGTTCATTTTTTGGAATTAGGTTAGCACATTTGTTTACTTAAACTTTTATGTAAAAAAAACTTAAACATAAGAGATTCAACAAGGATAAGTTAAATTGTGGAAATTCAATTATTATAAGGTCAATTACTATAAATAATTACAGTGAATGCTCACTATTTAAATGTATACATCTATGAAAATATACTTCTTCATATTAAATGAAAAATGCATGTAATAACTTAGTTATCTTCTTTTATTGTATAGCTAAATGGATGAGAGTTGGATGAGTCATCGAAAATGGTCAACTGAATACTTAGAAAGAGTTAAGAGTTTCATGCAATTTGTAAAAGATCAAATGGGTGATGAATGTAGTGTTCACTATCCATGCTTCGATAGCTTAAATATGGACTTCCAAAGTCAAGATGTGGCATATAATCACTTGCTGATCTAAGGCATAGACAAATTATATACTTCATAAATTTATCATGGTTAACGTAAGGAAACAATTTGTAGTAAAAGTGGCAGTAAATGTTATGATCACAGTTACAATAATGATGTTGATGATAGTGATGTGAATGATGATGGTCATGATGGGATTGACAAGATTTTAAACGATTGTCAAAATTATATAGAGACTATGAATGAAACAAGAATGCCTAACATAAATGGTAGTATTATAGAAGATAATTTTGGGAAGTTATTAAAAGTTTCTTAAGAACAATTATATCTGTGGTGCTCTAATTTCTCAAAACTATCATTTGTTGTGAACTTGTTGCATTTTAGGGTTTATAATAAATGGAGTAACAATTTCTTTGACGTATTAATTGACTTATTGAACGATGCATTACCTATTGGACACAAGTTGCTGAAATCTTACTATGATGCGAAAAAACTATTAAGGGACCTTGGATTGGGATATATTTCAATTCATACTTGTGAGTATGACTATGTTCCTTTTTGGAAGGAAAGTAAAGATCTTCAAGAGTGTCCTATTTATGATACATCAAGATGGCAGGCGGATGATGGGAGAGGGAAAAAGATGCTGCGATACTTTCCTATTAAACCACAATTGCAAAGACTTTTTATATCAATAAAAAAGTCATGGATATGAGGTGGTATAAAGAGAAACGCATTGATGATAACATTATACGTCATCTAGCAGACTTAATGGCATGGAAAGAGCTTGATAGAAAGTTTCCATGGTTTGGACAATTTGTCATAATGTTCAACTTGGATTGGCCTTAGATGGATTTAATCTTTTCGGTAATATAAGTAATTCATATAGCATATGGTTGGTGATTCTAGTGCCATACAATTTACCTCATGTAAGTGTATGAAAGAGCCTTTTATGTTTTTGTCTTTGCTTATTCCAGGACCAATTGCTACTGATAAGGACATCGATGTATACATGCAACCATTAATTGCTGACTTAAACAATTTATGGAATTTGGATTACAAACTTTTGATGTTATTGAAGGAAAAACATTTATAATGCATATTGTTGTTTTGTGGACTATAAATGATTTTCCCAGCTTATGGAAATTTGTCTGGGTAGAGCACTAACGGGTAAATAGCTTGTCCTGTGTCTAACCATCAAATATATTTAAAAAGGATATGAAGTAAAATATATTATACAGGTTATTGTTATTTGGAACATGAGCATAGATGACGAAGAAGTAAATAGTTTAATGTAACACCCCACTCCCGCAAGGACCCGAACCCGACATCGTGGGTGATATCCAAGTCCCTAACCCGTGAGGGTGGCGTGCTAGTGCACTGAAATAGTCAAAGCTCAGTACAATTTTTTTTAATACATTCAAGTGCAAATCATAATATGCATAAATTAATCATCAAATATGGCCCACTTTCATTCTTAAATATTTTCAATCATAGCAATACAACCATCAATATTTCAATAGTCATTTGGACCCATTATAAATACAAAACATTTCCAATTCCAAACGATATTACATACGACAATATTTAATTACAAATGATACAAAAATTTGCGGAATATACAATTCAGTATGGAAATAAAGAAATACAATGCAGACGCGAACTGAACTTGACCTCTATCCTTCACTTATGTTGTAGGTATACTCCCGTTGGCCTAACGGGGTGCTCTTTTGAACCTGAAAAATAATTGCAAATTTTGGGTGAGTTTTGCGAACTCAATCAGTGACCATCATCGATGGCTCACCCAGTCACATATAACACAATCACTTTCACATCATTTCACATTTTTGCACTCATTACCATTTAATACTTATTATGCTTATGTAGTGTACATGAGACTCACTTTCCCTTTGTTACTTTGTTGTGATCGAGTGCCTAAACTATTCCATATAGAGCTCATTGATAACTATCCCTTATCCGCTTGGGGGAAACGGGGTTCATTTTACATAGTGAGCCTTAGGCTCTTAATCACTTTCTAAGCTCGAGGCTTTTTTTCACACTTTGAGCTTTAAGCTCTGATCGGTGGCCACTCTGGTCACAATTTCCATTATCTGATTGTGCATTCATGTATGGAATGCATCTATCACAATCAATCATATTATGAAACATATAGTTTTGCACATTCACATATAAGAAGCACTTCAATATCCAACCGAGCATCACAATCATCGGACCTCCTATCCGGAAACCAACACAATCAATCACATTCATATAGGCATTTAGGAGTTGATCAATACCAAAATTCACACAAAACAAACAATGAAATGAGACCATCTAGGTCTACTCACAAGTTTCTCCCGAAGCTAATGCCTGAAAGATCCGGCAACATCTGGAGGTTGACGTTCTAGTTGCCCCTCTATAACAAATAATATATACAAATATCACAATATGCACAATTATAATTGTTTACCAATGCACATATATGAAATAATTTATGTACAATGCATGTTCATAGCAATCCCGGGTATATTATCAAAATTCCCACATTATCACATTATCAAAACTCTCATTTCTTCTTATAATTTCTCCAAAATTCTAAACCTTTGGGTCTACATTTGACATTAAATTAGAAAGTGAAAATGATATAATTTTGTCATACACTCTTCTGGAAAAGTGTTCCTCTATATCTTATCTTTACATTGATACCAAAATCACTCAATTGGGTTCAGTAATTTGGAAGATATGTCTCAAACATTTTTGGGCTATTCATATTCAAAAACAGTATGCTATACACAATTTTCATCCAGAAATTCAACATTTTAGAGACTGAGTCATAATTCGACTTCTTGAAACAATTTCTAGGCCTTTATCTCTAGGTTACTTCAAATAAAAAATCATCCCATTTGGAATCTGATAGATCAAGATATCACCAAAATACTGAAGCATGTTCAGTAAAAATATCTAACTCGTACTCTTATGACCGATCCTCTCACTCTGATTCAATCAATCTTTTTCAAATCAAAATCAAAGGCTATAAATTTTTTTGAGAGATACGGAAACGTGTTATGAATCCAATGCTTTAAAAATCACTTTCCTTTAGACGTCAAAGATAGATTCTATCTTCTGAAGATTCAAAAATGGAACAAAAGATAGGTACAGACGAAGCTAAAAAAAAAAAGCAGACTAAATGGAAAAAGACAGACAAAATGGACAAATTGCTATAACTTTCCTTATAGATATTAGATTAAGGCTTTCGTTATATGGTTCGAAAGAGGACTTCAAGATCTACAACTTTCTTGAAGAATTCAAAGACAAATTCTATCTTCTAAAGGGTAAAAAATGGAACAGAAGATAGATTCAGATGAAGCCAAATGAAAAGGCAGACGAAAAGGAAAAAGACAGATGAAATGGGAAAATTGCTAGAACTTTCCCTACAGATATCGGATTAAGGTGTTCTTTATATGGTATGAAATAGGAATTCAATATCTACAACTTTTCCTAAAGACCTAAAAGACAGATTCTATCTTTTAAAGGGTCAAAAATGAAATAGAAGATAGGTTCAGTCGAAGCCAAATGAAAAGGCAGACGAAATGGAAAAAGACAGATGAAATGGGAAAATTACTATAACTTTCCCTACAAATATTAGATAAAGGATTTCTTTATATGGTTAGAAAGAGGACTTCAAGATCTACAACTTTCCTAAAGACCTCAAAGACAGATTCTATATTTTGAAGGGTCAAAAATGAAACAGAATATAGGTTTAGTCGAAGCCAAATGAAAAGGCAGACAAAATGAAAAAAGACAGACGAAATGAAAAAAACTTTCCTTACAGATATCATATTAAGGCGTTATTTATATGGTTCAAAAGAAAACTTCAAGATCTACAATTTTCCTAAAGACCTAAAGATAGATTGTATCTTCTGAAGGGTCAAAAATGGAACAAAAGATAGGTTTAGACGAAACCAAATGAAAAGGTAGACCAAATAGAAAAAGACAGACGAAATGGGAAAATTGCTATAACTTTCCCTATAGATATCAGATTAAGGTTTTCTTTATATGGTTCGAAAGAATACTTCAAGATCTACAACTTTTTTAAAGACTCAAAGACAAATTCTATATTCTAAAGGGTAAAAAATGAAACAGAAGATAGGTTCAGATGAAGCCAAATGAAAAGCAAACGAAATGGAAAAAGACAGATGAAATGGAAAAATTGCTATAACTTTCCATACAGATATCAGATTAAGTCGTTCTTTATATAGTTCAAAAGAGGACTTCAAGATATATAACTTTTCTAGAGACCTCAAAGATAGATTTGATCTTCTATAGAGTCAAAAATGGAATAGAAGATAGGTTTAGACGAAGCCAAATGAAAAGTAGACGAAATGGAAAAAGACAGATGAAATGGGAAAATTGCTATAACGTTCCCTACAGATATCGGATTAAGGGGTTCTTTATATGGTTAGAAAGAGGACTTCAAGATCTACAACTTTCCTAAGACAGATTCTATCTTCTGAAGGGTCAAAAATGGAATAAAAGATAGGTATAGACGAAGCCAAATGAAAAGGCAGACCAAATGGAAAAAGACAGACGAAAAACAAAAGAAGCAAAAAGTAGAAGAAGGAAAACAAAGAAGAAGATGATGTTATCACAGAAGAAACACAGAAGAAGATGACGTCATCATAGAAGAAACAGAACATAGAAGAAGATGACGTCATCATAGAAGAAGCAAAACATAGAAGAAGATGTCGTCATCACAGAAGAAGCAAAAAGGTAGAAGATACATCTTCCTTTATAAGGACCATAACTTTCAGCTCAAATGTCCTAAAATTTCATGATATATATCACTGAAAAGCTAAAAGAAATGTCTACAACTTTCATGAAGAATATTTTGTCAAAATCCATATAGATCAGTACAATAAATTCATGGAAGTTTCACATTAAAATTTTAACTTCAACTCTAAAGAATTTATTCACTACTTGTTGAAAACTCCAAGATCTTCAACTATCTCCAAAGCCCTAACTTCATGCAAAATCACGTACTCCTCTGTGAACTCTAACTAACTTCTAGTTTTTCTTAAGGTAGAAGAAACACTTAGCAGTAGAGGAAGTGGTGAGGGATATGAAAAAAATCAAAGT
>JAOSBN010110280.1:0-10821 GCA_027563595.1 Erythroxylum suave
GCAATGAAATGATGTATAGGATTAGTGTAGAGAGTTAGATATGAAAAGGTGATATGCTCTGTTTCTTCACTGAGCATATATGAATACATAGGTGTTTATACGAGAGTTGATGAAGACTTAGAGATGTTCAAGAAAAAAGGTTTTTGAGTTAAGGAGTAAAGACGTATCGTCTATGGTTGACTTTTCTTCGTCTTAACTTGACCAACTATCGTCTATGTTTTTGTATTCATCTATCGTCTGTGGTTGACTTTTCTTCGTCTTAAGTTGACCACATATTATCTATGTTTTTGTATTCGTCTATCATCTGTATAGACGCATCATCTATGGTTAACTTTTCTTCGTCTTAAGTAGACCACCTATCATCTGTGTTTTTGTATTCGTCTATCGTCTGTATAGACGCATCGTCTATGGTTGACTTTTCTTCTTCTTAAATTGACCACCTATTGTCTGTGTTTTTATATTCATCTATCGTCTGTATAGACGCATCGTCTGTGGTTGACTTTTCTTCGTCTTAACTTGACCACCTATCATTTGTATTTTTGTATTCGTCTATCGTCTGTGTAGACACATCGTCTGTGGTTGACTTTTCTTCGTCTTAAGTTGATCACCTATCATTTGTGTTTTGGCACTTTGTCTATCTTTTGGCACTTCATCTGTCTTTTGGCACTTTGTCTATCTTTCAGTGCTTCGTCTGTCTTTTGGAATTTCATCTGTCTTTTTTCATTTCGTCTACCTTCTGACAAATTTTGTCTGCCTTTCTGTTTCGTCTACTTTCTGACAAATTTCATTTGCCTTATTGCTTCGTCTGCTTCTGGCATTCGTTTGCTTATTGCTTGGTCTACTTTCGCTTCGTCTGCTTTCTGCTTCATCTGCTTTCTACTTCGTCAACTTTCTGCTTAGATGACCGAAACTTCTTCTTCTGTACACTATTGTCTAATACTATCATCTGGTTCGTTTTTGACCCTTCAGACGATAGAATTTGTCTTTAAGGTCTTCACAAACTTAGTAGATCTTGAAGTCCTCTTAAGATTATCTTAATCTAACATCTGTAGAGAGAGATATGTCAATTGTCCTGAGATAGGTTCTGTATGATTGAGGAACACTTTCCTAGAAGAGGGTATGACCAAATTATATCAATTGCACTCTCTAATTTAACATGAACAGTAGACCCGAAAGAGTGTCATGGAAAAATCTAAAAATAAGCCAATGGGAAATGAATTGTGATTTTAATGGTTTTAGTAAGGCATAAACCTAAGTATGAATTGTACTTAGATGAGTTTTGATATGAGAGAGATTTTTGTGAAGAAACTGATGGAAGGATACTTGGAATTGCTATGAACATGCATTGTACATAATTCATTTCATACATGTGCATTGTTAAACAATTATAATTGTGCATATTGTGATAATTGTATATATTATTTGTTATAGAGGGACAACTGGAACGTCAACTCCCAGACGTTGCCGAAACGTCAACCCCTAGATGTTGCCGGATCTTCCAGGCATTAGTTTCAGGAGTAACTTGTGAGTAACCTAGACTGTCTCACTTAATTTCTGGTTGTTTAAATTCTATTTGAAATGATTGAATGAATGTGGCGTGAATGTTGATTCCAGACAATGAAGGTCCGATGACTGTGATATTGGATTGAGATGTTGAAGTGCTACTTATATATGAATGTGAAGAAATAAATGTTACTCCAAAATTTTGTCAAATGTTGGACTAAGGTCCAAAGATGATTGTGTTTTGACTGAGAATGTGACTGATTACAAACAATGATTAAATGAATATGTGAAATGCAATTCATTTCATGAATGCATAAAAGATAAAGGCAGTTGTGACCCGAGTTGTCAGTAAAAGAGCTTAAAGCTCAGACTGTGATAAGAGCCTTTGGCTCATTTGTGCATGTACCCGGTATCCACTAAGGGATGTGGGACATTAATCGATATAGCTCGGTATCCACAAGGGATATGAGCTAGTAAAAATGCACTTGGTCACAACAGAGTAACAAATGAAACTGAATCACGTGCATTGCATTTATATTTGATAGGTGTATTTTACTTGAATAAAGTGACCATTATGATTGTTTTGAAAGTGAAAGGTGTTGTTTTATGAATGTGCAAAGATGTGAAAAATATGTTACGTGTATTGATGTGATGCATGAATTAAGTAAACCATCAATGATGGTTACCTCATTGAGTTTGCAAAAGTCACCAAAATTACAATGTTGTCTTTTCAGGACCGAGAGACGACTCTAGCTACTATGAGGCTCTACTAACCGTGTAGATTGTGTTTTGGCAAGAGAAGTCATGGCTCAAAAGTCAATCAGCTAGGATTTCTGGACAGATTAGTTAGATTGTACATATTTTCCTCATTTATGTAGTACTATTATATTAGGTTTTGATGATGTACATATGGGAGTTGTTGAAAGTCACAATATAGACAATCGGGTTTTTATGAAATGAAATGGGGAAAAAGTTAGTTTTAAAATATTATGACTTTCTTATGATGCTTTTTAAGTGAGTAATGATATGATGCCATGTGAAGTTAATGTAGTGATCGATCGTAGCTCACCCTTATCGTAGGATATGTACCGGAATGACTTTCGGGCATCCTGGTGTGTACCTTGTGGTAAGGGGGTGCTATAATTGCATTGTTTAAATTTTGTTAATTGGGATGCATGTTTAGGCATATTATATGTGCTTTGTGTCAGCAATGGTGTTTTGTGTCAGCAATAGAACCGCATTTGAATCACACTGATAAATATTGCCATAAAATTCTGTCATGTTAATTAGAATTAGATTAAATGCATGCTTGAACTCGGATTATGATACTTAAGTAGAAAGTGAACCATATAGAGTGATGAAAAGTAGTTGGTTACATAAACTTATTCATAAATTGACATTGAACAATAAGGTACTGTAGAGATGGATAATGAGTTTTCATTTGAGCTAAAGTAAGGATTGAGCCATATGACCCCATCTATAGTCATGTCATTTCTTTATTGAGTGTTACTTCCTTAGGTTACTTCCTTTATAACTTACTTTAAATCGGTTTGAGTCTACTTAATGCATGCTTAATAGAGATGATTTAGGCCATTTTTATGTTAACCTTTGGCTTAAATGACCCACCCATTGATTATCCCTTGCTACCCCCATTAAGCCCTAACCTTTTGTTTCTTGAAAACACCCCAAATTTTAAAACTTTAAACCTATTATCCTACCCTTTCACAATCTTAGTAAAGTATTAAGGAATATATTAGTTGGGATTGTGTTAAAAAATTTTCCGAGTTGAGTTGAGTATATTTTTGCCTGTGGATTACAATTTATATAGCTACTTTTGTATTCATAGTTCTTCCATGTATAAAAAAAATGAAAAAAAGAGTGTTGAAAAGAAAAGAAAAAAGAAAAAGAAAAAGAAAGGACAAGAAACAGGAAGAACAATTGAGTAGCATAAATGACTGCAGAGTAGCAATTGAGAAGAAGTCTTTCTATTTAATTTTATGTCAGTTTAATCTCTTGTATTCTTTGTAAAAATGGATTATTTGAATGTTGATGATGTTATGGAGACCATGTTAGGCTGATTTCATTTTAGGGATTGCTTTTGGAACTATTATGTTAAACTCCTATTTTATTGAATTGAATGCAATTGTCTTTGTCGATTGTTGTTTTTAATTATTATCTTGCAACAAATTGACTAAGTGAGTGAGATGAAATTCGTGTAGGATTGTACAACGAGAGTTGGTGACCAATAGACTAGCAATCATCATGTTAATTGAATAGTTAGAAGAGAGATCTTGACTAGTCAATTGATCACCCGTAGGATAGTTTAATAACTAATTGAATCGGTAGAGTCATTGGGTAGGTTGAGAGATCATCCAATTGATTCTCGTTAATTTAATTAGGGATAAATAGTTACACCTTAAGAGAGGGTAATTAGTACATTAGAAAATCTAGGGTGAGATATAATTCAGTCGATAAAATAGGAGGGAGATAAAATAGGGAAAAAAAGTAATCTCTAGTATTTAGATTCTTGAATTCAGATTTTCTGCAATTTCGGTATTGTCCATTGTTTACATTAGTCTTTTAATTTTAATTTAATTTTCTAGATTATTTGCATTTCATAATTTAGGTTTTTAAACAAAGTTGTGTCTAAATTAAGCAGTGTCTAGGCATCAATTCCTGTGGGATTGATATTTGCTTTTTTTTATTATAAGTCACGACTCATTCACTTGTGGATTTTGAGCGTAAAACAACTAGATAGGTTTTACCATCAACACAGGGTTAGCCCAAGAAAATTTTGGATAGTTTTTCCATTTAGCATTATAAGTACCAAAATTTGGGTTATTACCTAACCTCTATTGGAACCCTAAATAATGAGCTTGTTATGTGCCTTCAGTGCTCATCAAATAACATTATGATGAATTATGACTGTCCACTCCACAAATCTCACAATTTTGATACTTATACTTCAAAGAACTAGATGAAGGTTGAAGATCACTTACCTGTTTCCTTAATGATGTAATTTTTGCAAATAAAGCAGTTGTTGAATTTGCTGGCACAACCCCTTTCTATTCCTTCATCTGCAGTGGTTTACTCCTTTCAT
The DNA here is from genome assembly GCA_027563595.1 of Erythroxylum suave. NCBI lineage: Eukaryota > Viridiplantae > Streptophyta > Magnoliopsida > Malpighiales > Erythroxylaceae > Erythroxylum > Erythroxylum suave. The sequence goes on from JAOSBN010110280.1 coordinate 4,604, forward strand.
TGTACCGAAGGCAGTTGTTAGCAACCATGTCTTCAATCAGGTCATATGCAACATCTATGGTCTTCTTCATCAATGAACCTTCTGCAACTGCATCAATGGCACTTCTAGTTGCTGAATTGACCCCATAATAAAATGTTTGTAGAAAAAATTCCCTAGGTAGATTATGATGGGAGCAGCTCCTCTACAACTCCTTGAAACGCTCTCATGCCTTGTACAATGATTCTCCCTCATATTGCTGAAAGTTAGTGATTTCCTTCATGATCCTTGTTATCTTTGTCAATGGGAAATATTTGGACAAAAAGACTTGCACTAACTGGTCCCATGTTCTGACTTGTTCTGGAGTAAGGGAGTTCATCCATGCTTTTGCTCAATCTTTTAGTGTGAAAGGAAACAATCTCATCTTCACTGCATCTTTCAACAACTCGTTTTTCTTGAAAGTATCATAAATTTCCAAAAAATTGGCAATGTTAGCATTAGGATCCTCATGTAGCAAACCATAAAATCGAACATGTAACATCCCATGTTCGGGGCTAGACCCCAGAATAGTGAATTGAGTGTACTATGATAGAAGTACATTGCATGCTTATGCATCATTGTATATTCACACACATGTGAATATTTATTTTTGATCCATTAAATAATTGTACACGCATTCATTGACATTTTTTGGGTATAATTGAGTTATAAATGTGGTAAATATGCAAATTGTGATTTTTATGTGTTGAAAATTGATATGGAGACTATTATTATTATTTCGGAATTGTTGGTGAATTTTAGAGAATTTCCGAAAATTTGGAATATTTTAGACTAAGAAAAATATATAAAGAAGAGACAAATGGAAGTGTGATAGATGGCAGGCTCACAAGCATGATAAATGGGTTACACGTATGGGTGCCACGTGTGTATTCAAAAAAAAAATATTTTTCCACAACTCACTTGTTTTGTGTAGTTTTTTCTCTCCTCTATCCTCTGCATCAAAATCACCATCATTAAACTCCCTCTTCTTGTTCATCCATCACCAAATCACTTACTTGTAAATGGTTATGTATTAGGCAGTTCATATACTACTTGTTTCTCTTTATTTACTTCCATCAAAATCTCACTACTGGAGATTTCTTTTTTTTTTTGAAACCACTGAAACCTGTTCTTCAAATCTCACTGCTGGAATTTTTTCTGAACCCAAGTAAGTTGTGTTCTTAGATATGATGTTTCATTGCGTAAATGAATAAATGCAAGCGTGGTTTAAGAAGTGTAGGTTCAGTGAATAAACTTGATGAATGAGTTAGATGGAAGGTTTGTGAATAGAAAATGTGCAGAAAGTGTATAGGTTTGTAAAAATATGAGTTTAATGAGAGTTGGTGAATTAGAAAATTGCAAACAAATTATGGATGTATATTGAGGTTATGTAGGAGGAATAGTTTCGAATAAGCAGAGTGGTCAATGAAGATTAGCGAAGTGCTGCAAAATCTGGAAAATAATGAATGCACGATTGTGCACCTGAAAGTTTTATGAAATTGAACATACTTCGATATTTTGCTTATATCTTGATCTATAGATTTTCAAATGAGTTGATTCTTAATTCATATTAAACTAGAGACATATGTCTAAATTCATATTAAACTAGAGCCATATGTCTAAAACTTTCTTGAAGAAAAATTCTAATTCTATCCATAAGAGCCCTGAAATTTAGCTTGAAGTTGAAAGTTGTGTTATGTTGAGGTACATGAGACAGTATAGAGTATTTTGATCATAACTTGTACGATATTGGATCAAAATGAATGAATTTTGTGAAATTACAAACTTAAGACATAGAGGAATATTTGATTAGAAGAAAGTGTTATCTAAAAACTTCTAGTTTTAAGTCAAAACTGGCAAGAAATGAAGAAAAAGAAGGAAGAAAACACAGGAAGTCACAATCGTGACTTTGCTGAAACATGAGGAAAGTCACGATCGTGCTGACAAAGGAAGAAAGTCACAATCGTGCACGTGCACGATCATGACCTGACATGTTTTATTTAAAAGTGATTTTTGGATGTTTTTCAACCAAATTCAAGTAAGGTTGTTATTATATGAGGCAAGTAGGTTTTCATGAGTTCTTAAATGATTTTTATTGATGTTGAATGAAGGGATTAAAAAGAGTAAAAAGTTTTTGAGATTAAAGAATTTTTGAAAGGTGTTAAAATTGCTTATAAAGAGTATTAAAGAATTATACTTGAGAAATTGTCATTGAACATACATAATACATGATACATTCATGAACATGCTTATGATTGACTATTTATCTGAATGTGTAAATTTTGTATGTGATTGCATATAGAAGAACAAGTAGAGCAACCACTTCCTGATATTGCTGGAACTTCGAGGCAATAGCTTTAGGAGCAAACTATAAGTAACCTAGACGGTCTCATTCAATTAATTGTTTGTCTTGATTATGCTTGAATTATCTTATGAATGTGTGATTGATACTACTAATTCCAAACATGAAGGTCCTATGATTCGAGTGTGAAGAATGTGATACTAAAGTGCTACTTGTATGTGAATTTGATTGAATGATTGATACTCAACATTATTGTTGAATGTCAGACCAAGGTCCGATGATAAATGTGAATGTGAATGTGAAACTGAAACTGAAATCAAGTGAGTGATTGTATGTATATGAATGTGAAGTATTTCATTACATGAATGCATGAAAGATAAAGGCAATTGTGACCGGAGTTGCCAGTGTAAAGAGTTTAAAGCTCATATTATAATCAGGGCCTCAGGCTTAGTTGTGAAAGTACTCGATATCTACTAAGGGATATAAGATATTATCTGATACAACCCGGTATCCATAAGGGATATGAGGTAGTAAAAATGCACTCGATCATAACAACAATAATAACAAGTGACAGTGAGTCTCGCAAGCATTACATATACATTTTAATACATATGTTTGATTGATTAAAATGTATTGGTACCTTGTATTTGAATGAGAATGTGATATGTGACATTTCTTGCAAAATGCAAAGATGTAAAATATTTGTTAAGTGTGATAAGGTGTTACATGAATTGAGTGAACCATCGATGATGGTTATCTCATTAAGTTCGCAAAACTCACCCAAAATTACACATTGACATTTCAGGATCGAGAGAGGACATTGGCTACTGAGAGACCCTACAAGAAGCATAATTCTTGTATTTTTGTGAAGAAGAAATGGCTCAAAAGTCGGTCAGCTGAGACTGAAGGATTTGGTTACACATTTTGTATATTTCCTCTTTCCTGTAGTGTATTTTGTATTAGGCTTAATAATATATGTACTCTGATGATATTGGAAACTTTCTACGTACATGTATGGAAGTTGAAAGCTACATTGTAAATTCAATTTTTGTTTCTGAAATGAAAAGAGGAATACAGTTTATTAATTTTGTTTTTTTAAAATTTGGTGACTTTTATGTACAATAGTTGATGCTATAACTAAGTTGGATATGTTGCCATGTTATAAAGTGAAGGTGAGATAGTTAACACGTCATTATTATAAATTATATACTAGAATGTCCATAGGGTGTTCCAATATGTAATTTATGGTAATGGGGTGTGACAGAACATTGCTTTGCAAAATATTAAGTAAAGTAGGCTTGATTTTGAAATTGTTCGCATTCACTAGTGGTTTAGCAATTCCTTGCTAGTTCGGGTTAAACCCTAGTCGCATAAAGTCCATCAAAGTTCTTTCTTCACCACTTTGTTCCCTCTGTTTAGCCATTATCCACTCAATTTGATCTTGTTTGCTTGCCTTTCTCAATTCCTTTTCTACTTTGGCGATGTCAAGTTCTCATAATTTCTCCACAACTCCTGCACTCCTCGTGTGCATACACCTATTACACACCAGAAAAGAATATCAAAGTAAAAATGAAAAGACAACCCAAATCAAAACAATTTAAACCAAACTTAATGCTAGGCGCAATCCCTAGCAATGACGCCAAAAACTTGATAGGTAATTTTCCAAATTTTAAATTAAAACCTCTTATCCTGGAAGTATGCAGATCGAAAAATCGCAGTATAGATAGGTATCGTCCCATAAGGATTGGTTAGTCATCAAAATGATCCAAATTTTGTTTTGTTAGGAAACTCAAATAATTAGATTTGAAAAATCTAAAATATAAAAATCAAGAGTCATAAATACACACTTTAGCGTTGTCACAAAAGTAAGAACACAAATTTAGAAAATGGTGAATCAAAGTATCAATTTAACAACTTAGGATTATCATTACCTAACTATGTATTCTCTCACTTTAGCAATGTTCATTATGTTTAGTCCAAAATTTCCTAATGTCTTGGTTCTTTCACTCTCATCACTCGAACCAAATAAGCCCTGTTTAATGATGTAAATGAATTATGTAAGCTCTCACTTCCCATTTTTCACTTAACCGTTAAAAGGATATGAACTAATCTTTGGACAACAACTTTTCCATTCAAGATCTCTCTCCAAATTGCAAGGTAACTTGATATATGGAGTGTTCTTGGTGTAAGCCCACTCTAATGGCACTTACTAACATATTTCTTAACTTCATATCTCTATGTGAGCTAAGTATGGATAGCCATATACCATAAATATCAAACAACATCAAACACATGCATAACATTGAATAAAGTGAGGTATTGCATAGTTTAGGCAATAACAACCCTAATAACTACTTTGAAATCCATCAAAATCTCATCCAACATCTTTATAACATATCCATACATCCTTCTTAATCAACAAAATACAACAAAGAAGCAAGAAAAGAAATAAGTAAGGCTTATATGTTGAAGAGCAAAGCTAGAATTCTATGGTGGCAGCTTTATATCTCCTTGAAATCCTTTGATTCCAACTTGAATTCTCTTGGTTTTCTCTCAAAAATGCATTCTTCTCTCTCCCTGGGATGTCTTGCAAGACCTCCCCTTTTCTAGGGTTTAAAATTGAGTTATACCCCATTTAATGCTTAAAATGACATAGAAAGAAGGAAGTTGCTGACTGGAATGTCCAAAAAACTGTTTTTCGTCTTGACTTCAATTTGTGATATCTTATTAATTTTTATCCAAATTGGCCCGTTATTTCAACTATTTGAAATTGAATTTCTCCTCTTTCTTTTGGATAAAAATTTAAAAACATCCAATAAGAATTGTATCTTGCGAAAGCTTAACATTGGTGATGGATCGGCCTAGGAAAATTCCAGCTTTCCTTTGGGTCACGTGACTTACTTTCTCTTTGGTTCTTCTATCCTTCCATCCCTCAAAACCACCTTCAAACCTATTCACTAACAACAAAATTAATCACTTAATCATGCTCAAAACACATGCAATTCATACCAACGTAATGTAAGAAAAAGACGTGCAATAATGCCATGCAGAATTCATGCAAAACCTAATCTTAAAGACCTAATTCACACACACTCATGCATATTCACATACATTCATACATAATCGTACAATTATATGAAACTAAGACAAAGCATAAGAAGCTAAACAAGTTAACAACAATCAATTTATCACAATTAACTAACAAATTGTCCTAAGAAAAGTATATACAAATGCTACCTATGACTCACCAATTAGTGCATACTGTGCAAAAAAGCAGAAGAAAGCATCAACCATTTATTTTTTCAATATGATTTCGCTAGGGAGAGTTAGAGGATGATGCTAACCAAATGCAAATCTATGAAGCCCCAAAGGAATGAAGTGATATAATTAAATGGTGTTTAACCATTAAGCATTCTAATGACTAATGAAATGATGTTTCTGTCTTTCACTTTCCTATCCTATCACAGCTATATGTGATGAGAGAAATATTTGAAATTTTCTTGATATTTGTCATAACAAGAAGCAATTTGACAAGGATCTTTTGTAGAGAATTAAACTCCACACCAATGTTTCCAAACACAAATTTGAGGACTTTGGCTATCTTCACAATACGTGGAGTTTGTAATATCTAAATGATTACAGAAATGGGGCACGTCATAGCCACGCCACAAGTCATTCAATACAATTTGTATCAAGCTGGCTCTTTAGCTCACACAATGAGGCACTTTAAAGGCTTATAGGCTGTTTGGTTCAAAGAATAAAATAGATAAGGAATAGAATAGTTATTCTTTAGGAATAGAATAGAGCATGAATAGAATAGAATGAGTATTACCTTGTTTGGTTCAAGAAATAGAATAGATAAGAAATTTTATGCCAATGTTTGGTTTGAAAATTTAAACTT
>JAOSBN010110301.1:0-10821 GCA_027563595.1 Erythroxylum suave
AAGTTATGGCCAAAAGAATCAAACATGTTTTTGTCCTCAATCATACTGAACTTGTCTCGGGACAAATGGTATAACTTCCACTATAGTTCAAACAATTACAAGTATTCTTTCTTCCCTTCTAGAGCCTTTTTAGGTCTCTTACACAAAGTATTCTTTCTGTTAACGTAGCCTCTCCAGGCTCTCAGCCTTTTCTTTCTATCACTAGAAAGATAGTGTGAGCTTTTGTTATAGTAGGGTTAGCTCTCTAAGTGTCGCACTACAGAATTTCTTTTTTCTAAGTAAGCACTTGAAAGCTCAAAGATCAAATGATTTATCGTCTGTGTTTGCCTATCGTCTATGTTTGGCCTATCGTCTGTGTTTGCCTATCATCTGTGTTTGCCTATCGTCTGTGTTTGGCCTGTCATCTGTGTTTGGCATATCATCTGTGTTTGCCTATCGTTTGTCTTTTGGCCTATTGTTTGTGTTTGCCTATCGTCTGTGTTTGGCCTATCGTTTGTGTTTGACCTATCGTCTGTGTTTACCTATCATCTGTCTTTTGTGCTTCATCTATCTATTGCGCTTTGTCTGTCTTTCCTTTCATCTATATTATGACGTCATCACAGACGGTGCGTCTTTCCTTGCGTCTGTGTATTCCTTGCTTTTTGTGTTTTCCTATCATCTATATTTTCCTTTCTTTTATGTTTTCCTGTTGTCTGTGTTTTCCTTGGGTCTGTGTTATAACGTCATCACAGATGATTCCTTGTTTCTATATTTTCCTAACGTTTGTGTTTTCCTTACGTATGTGTTATGATGTCTCACAGACGATTCCTTGCTTCTATGTTTTCCTATCTTCTGTGTTTTCCTTACATCTATCTTTTCGTGACATTATCACAGATGATTCCTTGCGTCTGTGTTTTCCTTGAATACAGAACATGAATTTTTACATTCCTCCAATGTAGTGCACCCAGTTCTCAACTTCATGACAAACTTTGCAATTCTTAAAGACAGAATTTTAATTCGATGTCTTCATAAGAAATGCAGCGATATATTTCTAGTTCAATCTTCATAAGAAATGCAGCCATATATTTCTAGTTCAATCCAAATCAAGAATCTTGTCGATTGGATAACTAGAGAAAAATGTGGCTAAAGGACTGAAACATACTCCTTGAATAATTTTCCAAATCAACCACCCATTTTGTTTCACAATCGTCTTTCTTTAACACAACTCATACCAAGATCACCTTTTCTACTTCATTTATCCCTCATTCTCATCTCCATATCAAATCAATATCCATAAGGAAATTTTAATCCATGATTAATCATGAACACCAATAATAGAATGTACACATATGTACATATTCTTCATCAACTTACTACACAATTTCAATTTCAGTTTTGTCTTCATTCTACTACTAACTTTCACCTTAATTCTTCCCATTTCGAAATCTCTTACCCACTAAAAGCACCAAATCAAAAAAATGAACCTCTCCACATTTCTCATCAATTAGTTCTAGTCTTCTAAGAAAAGTTCGGGGTCCAATAACTTCTCTACCTCCTATTGTCCATTTAAATTCGTATTTCATGTTATTTTCATTTTTATTATTGCATGGAATTGGAATAATAGTTGATGATAGGATTTTTGGATGTTGATGTTGATTCTAAACTTGCCTTTAGGTTTTTATCTTTGATTAACAAAATTTGATTGTTCATGTTTAACTAGATTTATTGCGATTTAATTTCAACAATTTCATAATTCGGTGATAAACTGAGAGGGTGAATTGAGTGAAAAATTATTAAATGGGGCTAACGGGTGTAAGACAATTTAATAGAATGAGAATTAAATCAAATCGGTAAATTGTGCGAAGAGAGATCTTGCAACTGTTTCCGATAGTTCATTAGACAACTTTAGATCTAATTAGGGTTTTAGATTGGTTGTTAATTTAGAAATTGCAACTTCTATAATCTGATGAGGGTTTATAAATAAAGGTTAATGGTTATAAATCGGTGGAGAGTAATCAACCTTAGGATCATCTAGAACCAATAATCCAGTAATTCATAATCGATTAGGTTAGTGTTAAAGATTAGTAAAATTCCCTTTCTCTCAATTGGTAGTTCCTTAGTAAAATTCTCTTTCTCTTAATTGGTGTGCATTGCAATTGCTAATTTTTTAATATTTTCGTGATTGATTCTTGAATTGATTTGTTTGATTGAATTACATTCTTGTTTAAGTTTCGTTACATTTGAATTTCTACAATTTGTTTTGGCCTTATATTTTAGGATTAGATTATCCCATATGGTAGGATCTACAAGTTAGGCACTTTGCAAATGACCTGTGTTGTTGTGGATTATCGAGGTTAATCAATTAAAACTTACTCACATTGAAAAACCACGATTAAGTTTTTAGCAACGTTATTGGGTAGTTGGTTAGTTTTTTATTTTTTTGGGTTCCTTTTTTCCATTTCTGAAATCGTGCTCTTGTATGAAGGCAAGATTCATGACAACATGGAGTCGTGTAACTGAAACCTTAAATTTAGACATAACTTGAGTAGAACGATCCATTAGGAAAGCTCGGTATGAAGAAGAAGAGGAAATCGCAAAAGCAACAATGGCTAAGGAATTTCAGCAAGATTTGGACCATGGAGCGAACCAAGGATGTCAACAAAAGATCCTCGTGAACTTTATGAGACCAGGGTTCAATGTGGCCATCCAAAGAGTAGCTAGATCTCCCATACAAGCAGCATTATTTGAATTAAACCTACTCTCCTAAGCATGGTTCAATAGAACATGCAGTTTTATAGACTAAGGAATAAAAATCCTAATGCATACACAGTGAACTTCCTTGAAACCAGTGATACCTTTTGGTACCATCAAATGTTGGAAGATGCAGTCAGAATTAGGCTTTTCCCTATTACACCTAGAGATAGAGCAAGGGCATAGTATCATTCCCTCAACCCAGGTAATGTCACGACTAGGATCAGCTAGTTTTTTCCATTTTAGATAATTATTTTCCTCTAAACAAGAACACAAAGATCATCAAGGAGATTTCTAAGTTCTAGCAAAGTGACAGGGAGTTGATTTACGAAGCATAGGAATGATATAAGGATTTGCAACAGAAATGCCCACACCATATTATCGCAAGAATTCTTGTTACAAAAATTTTATAACAGAGTAACCCCATATATAAGAGGCACAATTGATGCACCTTCAAAAGGATCACTAATGAGAAAGATGGCAGATGAAACAGAAGAGCTAATAAAGGAGATGACGAGTAATAGCTACCTATGGACGACAGAGCGAGGTAGACAAAATACTACCTTCTGAGAACAAAAAGGAATTATAGCTATTGATCAAATGATGGAAATGCAAGCAAAAATTGATAGCTTGACTCGATAGCTTAACAACGTGAAGGCTTCGTCCTCGGCTTTGGTGAAAGTCGTGCAACTTAAGTATAAACTCTGTGGACAAACGGACCACGATACGGTGGATTGCTTCTTGATAAAGGAAAGTGATCTAGAACAAGTGAATTATATGGGAGCCCAATATGGATGAGGATGGGGAGACAATGCCTACTTCAACACTTACAACCCTGGGTAGAAGAATCACCCTAACTTCTCGTGGAGAAACAATGGTGGAGGACAGTTTAGACCTTAAGGACAATTGGGCTTCCATCAAGACAAACAAAGCTCAATGGAATCCATGTTGGATAAAAATTTTAAATAAAATTGGAGCATTCAAGCCTCCTATGAGCATCCTCCAAGCCTCCAATTTTATCTAAAATTTTATCCAACTTAGATTCCATTGAGCATTGTTTGCACAACCTGGACGTCCATGTAGGTTAAATAGCGGAGGCAATTTCTACTCAGAATGTAGGAACCCTTCTAAGCAATATTGAGTCTAACCCAAAGGAATGGATCATGGCCATTACCTAAAACCAAAAAAAGAAACTCAAACATAGGAAGGGAGACAGAGCAAAGGGAGAAGGATAAGTAATTATGTAATTCCTTCCAAGTGAGCTCGTAATTGAGCAAATCAAGGAACCTTGACCTGAATTTCCATACCCTATTCTAGCTCAATGGAAGTCAATTGCAAGTAGGGTGATGAGGAATTCTAGAAAGGTTTAATTAAAGGTTGAAGACGTAACAGAACATCTACTAATGAAGCTCACACTAAAGTAATCAAATAAGAAGAAGTTTAAGTAGTGCATAGTGGAAGAAAATCCTAACATAACTTAGAAGAAAGAGGACCCACAAGATTTTTACATTCATTGTAGTACTAATGAAATCAAAATAGATTGGGAATCCATAGGTTTAGGAGTAAGTATCAATATGATGCCCTATAATTTTAGTCAAAAATTGAGGTTAGGAGAGTTAGAACCCACAAAGACGATAGTAAAGATGCGAAAAAATAGTTTATCGGCCGATGGGGATTATTAACGATGTACAAGTACAAATTGATAAATTTACCTTCCTCACAGATTTCTATATATTGGATATTGGAGAAGATATGGAAACCCCTATGATCCTTGGACAACCATTCTTAGCTACTGCTCACTCCATAATCGATGTTGATGGGGTGAATTAACTTTAAGGGTCGGCAAGCATCAAATAACCTTCAAAGTGTCGAAGAAAGACAACAGTTCTCCTTTACCTCTAACTAATATCAAGGAAATCAAGCCTATTGGACAATGGTATGATATTGAGGATCTTGGGAATGCATTTAGAAAGAAATGATAAAAAAGAAGGCGATAAAAGAAGGAGAATAAGAGGGAGAGTGGAATCCAAGACATTTGATATAAATGAATTTTGCTATATTTTTATATGTTATTTTATTTGAATTCATTCCTACTTTTTGTGTTTAATTGCTCATTTTGTGTTCTTTTTAATTTTTCATGTAGATTTAATGATGGAATACAAATATAAAGTTAAAGTATGAAACAATAGCAAAGTGGAAGCAAAACACCAACAAAAGTTGTTCACGTGAACAACCCCATACATAGAGTGAATTAAATGGCAGCACTACCTTAGCTAAACAATATAGCACTGTAAGGGGGCTTTTAAAAGAGTTAAACACAAGCGTTTAACATGACAGTGTAGCAGAGTCTGTGTCGAACGTAGCTTTGTGTGTCAAGCACAGATAATGCCTGCGTTCAACGCAGATGTGTGTTTAACACACAACAGCAAGAGATGTCTGGCAATGCCAACATTTTGGCAGGGCTGGAACAAGGAAGAAAAAAGGTGTGTGTTAGGTGAACGGTGACCTTGGACTAAAAATGTTTGACTTAATTCGTCAAATCATGCAATATAGTGGAGGTGACAGAGAAGAAAAGAAGAGTTGCGTGAATAGTAGGGTGGGACAAATGTTTATTTGTCCCATCATGAGCAATAAATAGGAGAGGAAGATTGCGGTAATAGCATAGGATGGAAGGGGTTTTTCGATGGGGATAATTGTTATGGGCTTGAAACATTTCTTGGGAGACCCATGAAAGGCTAAACGTCCCAATGTCGATTCGAAGGTAACATCAACGCTGACAACCTGGGTTAAGTATATTTTTCAGTTTTGTTGTTTCTTTCTCTCATTAGAAATTGATTGTGTTATCCTATGTTAATTGATTTGGGTTTTATGTATGGATAATCAGATTTTCGTTATTGTTTAGTTATTTGTGTATGAACCCTTAGGGTATTATGAAAGAATGATTTTAATGCATTCATTGAATTGCTTGATTGCATACCCATTGCTAGAATTTCAATATAATCTATAATTGTTATGTTAAAATTCATGTGTAGCAACTATTGATTCGTAACCATGAGGGATAACATGACCTAGGTTAAATGACACATCATTTGTGGTTGTTGCCTAGATTAATTAAATTTTCTAATTCATAATTCTACTGCCTAATTAAATCTAGAGATTGTGTCCTAGGGTATTCGGTGGTTATGTTTTATTAATGATTGTATCTTGATTAAATAAAACTTAAGGGAAAACTCGGGTTAATTATTAACCCACTATTAATACTTGCTAGGAGAGGTTTGAGAACATCAAATCATTGAATTATGCTTAATTAGGGTGTAGGCCGAGATTGAACCAAAGAACTGGGTCCCTTTATATTTTATAATTTTAAAAAAATCATCATGGATGGAAGTAATTTTTTCTTTAAATCAAATTCTCAATCCTATGAAAATGTTTGGACTGATCAACCTAACTTTTGTTATAGATAGGATAATCATCATAATTACTTCCATGATGGTTTGCTGAAAGCACAACAATTGTCATATAGAACAGAAGCTTCCCATCACAACTCCGGTCTATCTCTAGAAGAGTTGAATAATATTATATAAGCTAATACTTTTCTTTCGGTTGATTCTGTGTGTTGCAATTACTTAATAATTCATATATTCGAGTTTAATTCTTAATTTGATTGATTAAATTAAATTCTTGTTTATAGTTTCGTTGCATCTTGGATCTTTGTTATTGTTTCTAGACTTAAATCTTAGCATTATATTAACTCTCTCCTCGTGGGTTCGACAGATTTGGTACTACGCTAGTGAACTATATGCTTGTAGATTATCAACAGTTAATAATTAAAACTTACACACAACAAACACCTGATCATTTTTTCCCCACCTTGTTTGGTAATAGATACATCTCAGTAGCTATTGATTATGTTTTTAAATGGGTAGAAGCCCAAGCTTTACCTATAAATGATGCTACGATTGTTGTAAAATTCCCTAAAAGTTTTTTTTTTCTCATTTTGGCACACCTAGGAAAATTATAAGTGATAGGGGTACGCATTTTTGCAATGCGTAATTTGAAAAGGTGTTTAAGAAGTATGGAATCACTTATAGGATTGCCAAGCTATACTACCCTCAAAGTAGGGGCCAAGTCGAGGTATTTAGTAGGGATTTAAAACAAATTTTGGAGAAGATTGTAAAGTTTTAGAGAAAAGACTTGTCAATTAAGTTAGATAAAGCTTTATAGGCTTATAGGATTGTATAAAAGTCATCGATTGGGGCTACACCCTATAGGCTAGTCAATGACACTATGCCCTATCTGCCTATTGAATTGAACATAACTTATTCAAGGCTATTAAACTCATGAATTTTGATCTTCAACGTATAGGTGAAAAGCAAAACTTCCAGATTAGTGAATTAGATGAATGGTGATTGATGGCTTATGAGAATTCTAAAATCTACAGTGAGAGAGCCAAAAATTATCATGACTAAGCAATCACGATAATTTAAGGAGGGAGATCAAGTTCTTTTATACAATTTCTGCCTAAGATTGTTTCCTTGTAAGCTTAAATCAAGATGGTCTAGAACTTTCATGGTGGAAAAAGTAGCTCCATATGCTATAATAGAGGTAAGTCATCCATACAAAGGAAATTTTAGAGTTAACGTCCATTAAGTGAAGTCATAGATGAGCTTGATAATAATACCAAAAATATTAATTTAACTAAGCCACGTAAGTGTAAAAGGTATGTCAAGCTATAGATGTTAACTAAGCGCTACTTGGGAGGCAACCAAAGAATTAGGATTTACTTTCGTTATGTTATTTTTATCTTCATATTTTGTATTTATTTTTATTTTCATTATTTTATTTTCTTTTATTTTTATCTCTTTTTCTTTATTTTTTGCAAGGATGATAGTTTATCATATCAGATGGACAGTCTTAAAGCATAAAAATTAGTATGAGAAAAGGTAGTTACTTAGGGAAGCACCACATTCCACATTCCACTTTCTCACTTTTCATATATTCTTAAATTTTGTAGATTGAGGACTATGTATAATCTTAAGAGTGGGAAGGGTTAAGGATTTTATTAAGTTTATTATAATCGTGCTTATTAAATTTTATCAGTTGATATTCTGAATTAGTTTAAATTTTTCTATAAGTATTTTGTTTCACTATTGATTATTAATTGAATTAGTCTACAAAAGTATAATTATTTTTTTTAATTCATATTACTAGTAGTCATTGAGATAGTCAAGTTAATTGAAAATTGCATATTATTTACACACATATGTCCATTTTTGCATGAGCTTTTGAGCCTAAAAGCAGAATTTCAAAAATTTAAAAGCTTTTATTCCTTTCAAGCATATTATCATGCATAGTTGACCAGTTCTAGAACTGGCTTTTATTATGCATATTGAGATCATATTTTGATAAATTAGAAGCATTGAAGTGATAAAGGCACTTAGATTCAACAATTGTTTAACCTTTTTTTAAATATAATTATGTTACCATATCATATCCTTTAAGAATAACCAAGTTGAGCCTTATCCTTTTTCAATGATTATAAGCACATTGTTAACCTTTATCCTATCTTTCATAAAGACTTTTTTTTTAAAAAAAACTTAAAGGCTATATATTACTTGAATGTTTAAAACTTGAAAATTTGAAAAGCCTTTAAGTATAGTACATAATGAATGCTTAAAAGTTTGAAATTAAAATTATATTTCAATTATAGAAAAAGAAGTAAAAAGGATAACACCATTGGATGCATAATAAAAGGAACTGTAAATTGTGAACAAGTTTCTTGCAATATTTCTTTTGTAAATTTTCTTTAAATTTATCACATTTTGATTACCCTAATCATACCCTAGCCTTGTTACAATTGTATAAAGATCTTTTAATTTTTGTTTCTAGTTTACATGTAAGTGATGGAGATATGATAATATTGCAAGCCCATAGTAAGAATTGTACTATGCATTGATTTGAGAGTTTGATATTTTTCACCTTAAATACTTAAGTGACTTGATTGAAACCTTGGTTATGGTGTAAAGACTTATGCGTGTGATTTTAAATAAAATTATTGACGTAATTATTAAATATTGACCTATGAAGCTAGTTTTAGGATAACTTGATTCTACTTGTATATTAATTTGATTATTATGACGTGATGATTTAGAGTATGAATGAACAGGTTGAGATTAATAAAGGATGGATGTTTGTAAAGATGATAATTTAGATTATGATTTGTTTGAGGACAAGCAAAAGCTTAAGTGTGAGAATGTATGATGAATGCATATTTTCTATAATTATGCACCCATATTTGATATATTTTGCTTGTTATTTCATAGTTTTGTTATATATTTGGTAGTTATTTCTCTCTAAGTGCATTTATAGGTTATATTTGCCTTTAATGAGAAAAAGAGAGGAATTCAATAGAAAAAAAGGTATGAGATGAAGATTTGAAGCAACTCAGAACCTACACGACTGTGTATAGTGAAATTGTAAGTCTTTATAAATGTGAGAAGATTGAAGAACCGAAGTTCCGGTCATGTGGAGTGTGATATGCTTGGATGTGTATATTGCTTATGTAAGTGTCTGTGCCCGTGTGAAATCATGAATTCAGTTATTTTTTATTATAAATAATTTCTCACACACCTGTGTAATTGATTGTGTATATCCCAAAAATCCTAAAATTTACTCTAAAAGGACGTGACCAAAAACAAATTAAAGAGTGATGAGTTTTGTAGCAGGTTTGAGATGTGAGATACCTAGAGGGCAATGATCTTGATCAAGGGACAAGGAGAACATGAAGCTAACATTAAACGAGATCCAGTAGAAAGCAACATTAAACCTTAAACTTGCGAGAAGATTTAACAGGAAAAAAAGGAGATTTAGAATTTTGATTCCTTTGTGTTTTATTAGTTTTCCTTCTTGTTTATCTTTGATTTTGTTTTCCATGGTTAATAACTTAACTTTTTTAGGATCTAGGCGTGACAAACCCTAGTTTAGGGTAATAACATGTGTTGTTCTTTTATTTAATAAAGTTATGTTGATTGATTTATTGTGATTCAAGTATATCTTGTTCTAATATATCTAGAATATTAGTGCATGATTTGATTTTATATGATTGAAATTAAGAAATCCTTTTGTATGAATATATCTGCCATAATTAAAAGGAGTTCTATGCAAACCTAGAGATAGGATGACATAAATAATCTAGATTAGGGTCAAACCTAATAAAGAAATTCATAAATCAATAATGAAATCCTACGGATTTTAACAAGAAAAATTTTTGTTAATCAATTGATGGATTAATTGTTAGTATTTTTGAGAGAGTTATTAACATAAGATAGGCATTTTTATAGTCCAATAATCAATAGTATAAGTGCATAATAAAAGGTTAATTATTTAATGATTCTTAGGGAGATTCATCACCTAGACACTATTATTTGATATTAAGTTTTCTAAGTAATTTACTTTCTCCTACATTGAATATTATTCCTAATCTTATTTTTTATTTAGCTTTATTTTTAATTGAAAAACCAAATTAAATTCTTAGGCTAGATAATAGGAAAATGGTAGCTACTAGAAATTACTATCTTCATGGGATCAACTTTTACTTGCCTGTGCTAGCTATAACTATGTTGTGCACTTATGTAATTTAATTATTGGTACAGAAATAAGCAATCAACTATCACACTATAAACCTTAGTTATAAGACTATCTCAACTAGCTCAACAAAAGTAATAAGATAACAAAATAAAACAAGAGAAAAGTATTTTACCCTAAATCTTTTTGATTCATGTTTGCTTCTCTTGTATAATTTATGTGATACCTTTATAACGCCCTTGTTCCTCTTACTATTCTGGTTGTCAAAAAAAGAAAGAAATAAAATAAAAGTAAATGTTTTGTGTCAAAAGAACGTTAGCTTAGATGACATACTTGTTAGTACCTAATGGTAGCGAAAAAGAGAATGATTTAGGTGTTAATAAAATTTAAGCATTTCTCTAACTAATGAACTCAATTTAACAAAAATGAATAAATTGATTGCTTAACATAAACCAACCAAATAATTGAATAAAAATTTATGGATGATAGAAAAAATAAAACACAATC
>JAOSBN010110312.1:0-10820 GCA_027563595.1 Erythroxylum suave
CGGGATCCCGCAAGGCTACACATACGAGGGGTACTAGCCGGATAATATAAAATCCTTCCGCCTTCGAAGTTACCGCGTCACGCCTTTCCCTTTCCGAGTTTTAGGTAAACATTATGCACTCAGTCATAAAATGACCTATTCAAGTTTTAACACAGTGACAGAAAGTATGTATTTGTTCAAAGGGTTAGGTACAGTATCTTATGATTGAACGCTCTGGCAAGGGTAGTTAAATGTCATATTTATTGCCAGACACGTGTGCCATCTCTCAGTGATGAAGCCAAAGGAGCGCTCGGTCAAGAGGCGACCGCTCAGACAGTCTCACCAGATCGATTCACTCAAGTTGCAGCCACTGCGTCGACAAAATATGACGACCTAGAGCGCCCAAGCAGGAAGAGGTAGTCACGACATGGAGAATGAGGGCGGGCTTGACAGGCGTATTTCTTATGACTATCGTCATGCCGCAATCACAAATCTAGTTCAGTAGCTACTATAAAAGTCCTGTTTCATGGGAAAAGGACCCTGAGATATTCGCCCCTAGGGTACGAGCTGACACCGCGCGTGACGATTCCAGAAATGATTCACCAAAGATCTATTTCGCCGTCTCCAACAGTCAGTATTAGCGTCCACTTATCTCAGTCAATTAGACCATATATGTAACAATGAGAGATCTATGTGCATTAGGGTTAAGAATAATCCAGTAGAGATATTGAGTATGACCTGCCTGGACTTATCATCAGCGACCTATATCGGAGACCATCCACTTGTGTAGATCATAGTACAACGAGGCTGTAGGTACAAGGGACATCTTCCTTCAGCTTGGTGTCGTGCTTCAAGCCGGACTGTAAGTATTCCTGCTTCTCCGGTGAGGGCCATTGAATGGGACTGCCTAGAAAGCAGCAACGCGTTACTGCCCTGCCCATTTCACATCGACTGGAGGCATGTGCATTCTGCAATAACTCAATTGGCGCTGTGAGCGGGATGATACGACCTGGACTTCCCAGTCTCGTCTAGAAATTGTCTGTTCCAACATATCAGTGTTGTTGGATACAAGCTAAGTTCTACTAGTCTATGTCCAAACTTCGTCATGAAGTCTATAGCTTAGATCTTCTCTGCGTATCTCTTTCGACGTCTTTATATTTCACATACTCCTTCAAACACTCTGGATGAGTAATTGTGCTGACAGCCCCGCTCTCCTTTCCGTCCGATCCTACCACAGTAGTCCTTCCGTCCTTTGTAGTAACGACTTCTACATCGCCCGAGATGATCTTCTTCACTAGCACTTCAACCTTCTTGCCATTGACTGTATACGGAATACCTCCCTCAGGAACACCAAAAGTGAATTTTGGTACATGCCGAGCACTTAGACCACGCGAGATCTCAGATCTGATATCCGTGACGAGAGTGTCATCAATTTGATGGCCGGACTGAGGCACCACAAACAGAAATACTGTCTCGTCTCGGTCAATGTCCTTACGCTTACGGCCAACGCAGAGAGCATCGCTGATTTTCGAGTTCAGTCTAGGCGAATTCGAGATCACGCTGTAGATCTCGGAGGGTCCAAAGCGTATGCCACTGGGATTGAGAGTGCTGTCGGAGCGCGAGAGTATCTGGAGACCGCCTGTAGCTGGATTTCGAATCGTGTTGTCATGCTGTGTCCAACAATCGAGGTACTCGACATTCCCTTCAGAGGATCTCTGCGGTAGTGGAAAGCGTTCGAAATAGGACTCGTGGTATTTCTTGTTCTTAACGTCACCCCAGAATCCAGTTGGCATACTTGCAAATGGTTTACGGCATACTAGTTCGCCGGCTTCACCCGAATCTGCAATTGAGGCTCCTGTCTCTGAGTCTGCAACATCACAATCATGGCCAAGCGCCCATACCTGCATCTCATTCTCGTAAAGGGGACCCGCTGGATCGGACGCAATCCAAGACGAAGCAATCTCAGTGCCTCCAGCTATGCTGCTAAGGTGAACAGTCGAGGGAAAGACAGTGTAAAACCAACGCATCTGCGGTCCGGTCAGAGTCGCACCAGTGGTTGTAACCATCCGAAGGTGGCTTAAGTCGTAATCTTTAGGGTTGATCTTCGAAGTCGCTTGTTCCAGTTCCAGAAGATATCGAGGACTAGTGCCCCAGTATGTGACCTTTTCTCTAGCGCAGATGTCTAGTAATGTGCCAGGATCTGGATATAGAGCGCCGCCATCGTAGCAGACTACCCGGGCACCTACTGAGAGATGACCTAGCATGACGTTCCACACTATCCATGAGGTAGAAGAGTATTGGAAGACTGTGCTGTCAGGGCCAAGTGAATTATGTAAGTACCCAATCTTCTTGTAATTCAATATGCTGATGTGCGGGCTGAGGATACACTTCGGTGTCCCAGTAGTCCCACTGCTATACACAATGACCAGAGGATGAGATGTTGATACACGTTTGAACTCCAATTTGTCGCCGGGTTTAGCCGTATCCAGGAAATCGTACAAAGTAACTCCCAAAGGTCTTGTGTATTCGTAATTGTGCTTGAGATGTGGTTTCATCGTTGTTGGTACAAACACGGTCTTGAATCCAGGGACTGCCCCCTGGATCTGCTTTATCTTGCCCAACAAGCTCGGTCGAACACCCCGAATGGCATAATCTGTGTCAGTGAACAGGATTCGTGGTTTGACCTGTGACAACCGGCTGACACATCCCGATGTTCCCATGTCTGGGGCTATCGACGTAAACCAAGCGCCTATGGATGCCGTAGCTAAGAATATCACAATGATCCAGATGCTATTGGACATGTGCGCAGCCACCACATCCGAGTCCTTAACACCATGACGAATCAGTGCGGAGCGAGTGACACGCACAAGCTCGCATAGCTCGGTCCAAGTTATGTGCTCGGGAGAGTCAAGCTGGTTTTCTCGCAGATTTGTAAGGGCAATTGCATGTGGATGTGCTTTCGTGTTTGGGATCAAGACGTTCTCGGCATAATTCACCCTGTGGCCTGGGAAGAATGGGGGTATATCTCGCATCTTTATCCTTGGATCATATGCATATTTGGTGTTCGATGGCAAGGGCGGTACAATGCCTACATAATCGTATAGGTCGATCCAGAAATCATGAGGACTGGTCACGCTCCATTTCTGGAGTTCTTGTGTGTTTTGAAAGGACTTTCCGAATCTGTCGTTCACGTGTCGTCGGTATCTGGACATTGGAGTATTGTCTGGATCTTGTGGTCGCCATAGCGCTTTCGCCGCCTTTGGGCCTCGGGCGCTCTTAGCAGAGGCCAATTCCGCACGGTACTCCCTGGAGCAGTACTCCAATGGGAGACCAGCAGCATTCGACGGCATGATGAAACTGAGAGATGCGCGTTTGTTGAAAAGTTGAGCCACTTAGGGAATAGCAGGTATATAGATCATCCTGATGAAGCCGGAGGTCTTACCACGCGTCTAAGCGTAGGAGAACAGCGACCTCGGTACGTGGACTCAGTGTATCAGCGGCTGAGTCAAACCAAGCTCCAACTCCGTTGTTGACGAGTCAGTACAATTTTTTCGTAAGCACCTTACAACAGCGTCGCACTGATGAATCTGTACTACCGGGATCGTACAACTTTGGT
Source organism: Erythroxylum suave (assembly GCA_027563595.1). Taxonomy (NCBI): domain Eukaryota; kingdom Viridiplantae; phylum Streptophyta; class Magnoliopsida; order Malpighiales; family Erythroxylaceae; genus Erythroxylum; species Erythroxylum suave. The sequence continues at coordinate 3,596 of JAOSBN010110312.1, forward strand.
AAAGACATATGTTGTCTCGCAAGATCAGCGGTGAGCCGGTTGGTTGTGAAGAAACTTTCGAGCTCCGGACCACGGTGCAATCGACGGTGGCTACTCTATTCACAACGAACCATACCTTACTGGATTGAATACTTTAGCTGTGCTGGATCTTGCATTGTATTTGAGACGGTTCCCTGCACCGAAGCAATCGAAATGCCAATCTCAGTGCACGCAATCACTAGGACATGGGCCTCGCTAGTCTTGATTTACCTGGTTCGAGCATGGTCACAAACTCGAAAGCTGAGCACACCAAAGGAAATCTTATTGTACGTTGTCATGTTTGCAATCGCGTACATGATTGACACGTTCATCTGGCCGACAAGAGTGGAGATGGGTAGAGAGGAGAGCGATCTCATGCAGGAGTATCTGAGGCATAGAAACGAAGGCGAGACCATGGGTCAGTATCTGACTCGACTAGAAAGGGAGGAGGAAGAATCAATCAAGTTACATGAAGAGATGCTTTTCAGGAAAGGAAACAAACAGGGCAAGAAGCAGAGGAGGAATGGTTGAAAGTCATCGATTCTATATTTATATTCAGTGGTTGAAGTGATGAACTTACATGTGTGAGGGTTGATGGCCTGGACACAGTCTACTGGAGCAAATGTGTTCGATACCTCTGGATATCTCCAGGACATCACGCTGTCGATCCTGTGGTCTACGTACTTCCATCGTGCCAGGCGTGAGCATCTGCTTCTTTTCAAACCCTCAACTTACGCTTTCGACTGGACCTTTGGCGGACAGCACTACTCAGACAGCATCAACATTTCCTCTCTCTGATCGGTCATTACCACGCAGAAGTCGAAGGAATTACCTGACCCATTCCGAAATACCGTTGACCGATCTTGAATTTTTTCAGAGTGTGTTGCCAATCCTGTTGTCAAAGTCAAACATCTGCTTCGGGAAACACGCATTTGCTCTTCGAAGCCAGCACGCTATGGAGGTCATCGGTGCCTCCAGGAGAGCAGAGGCGGGCAAGAGTGGTGGCATCTTCCACTCTTTCGTTGATGGCGCGGGCCAGCTGAGATACGGATATTTACCGGGATTTGGCGCTGATCATGCCTCTCCTGATGAAAATTTAGAAGAGCATGGCTGCTACAACAACGATAGTCAAAAAGAAGCCAAACGTGATGCTGAACAATACGACAGACAATCTTCAAAGCCCAAGTCAGAATCACAGGCTGTCACGTCTAGCAAACGTAACCCGCATCAAGTCCTTGGCTTTTCCTGGGATCGCATCAAAAGGCTGTAAGTCAAACTTGAGACGTTTCATTCAGATGCACTACTTACTGTCCTGGAAGTGTGGCTCGTGCACGTCATCTCATGAACAGGCTTCGTCTGGACAAGGCCTCATCTCGCACAGTAAAGTAGAAGGACATCAATGTATCAGACGCTGCTTACGCAAGCTCTGACAAGACATAGCTTCTTGAAAAACTGTACAACACGACGTTGAAGTTCTCAGAGTGTGTGTGTCATAGTCTCCAGGACACGGACACAAGCTGGTGTCATCCCTAAAAGTCGGAGAAGTGTTTCGACTTGTTGAATGCAGTGTTTATGCATACCCTCTGCAGGGGAAGCTGAAAGCTGATCAGTCATCTTGCTAGTCGGAAAGAACATATGTGAACTCACACAACAAAGACTAAGCGCACCTGTAATGTGCAAAGGAATTGTTTGCAAGCAACTTGTCACTCTTGTTGCTCCATAGCTTGAGTAGAGACAATTGCTGACAGCTGTTGTGAAGAGAACAGCCGATGAGCATGAAAGCCGTGAAATAAGACACTCAGTCAGCCTTCTTCTCTTCTCCGATCTCGTTCTCAAGTCTTGCTGCTAGGTGTGCCTGTTTCTTCGCGATGATTTCGTCGATCAACGGGTGGTTTTTCAATGCGTTCGAAGCTGCATCCTGACCGGCTAGAACCTTGCTCTGTCCCTCCCCACTGCCGAGGTGCTGGTTCTTGTAACCCCATCCATCCATATAGATGCCGATGAAGAAGGTCTCCCTACCCTGGCCAACATGAAGGATCGGTTTTCGTTCTTCAACATAATTGAGCTTGACACCGGGGCACACGATCTTCCTCCCTAGTTCTTCCTTGGCCCTAAGATTTTCTGGTGGAAGTTGCACTTTGACTTCACGAAGCACAGGTGCCCACAATTCCATCAGCCACGCCTTGAGATTTTCCTCTCCTTTGGTTGGATCCGACAGCACTATAGCTGCTGCGTACGCTTCGAACACATCACCGTAGATCTTGGTCCAACCCTTGTTGCCATCGCTTGGAATCTCGCGAATGCGAAGCTTCTTGTCGAAACCGTACATGATGGAATATTTGCTTAGAGTTTCATTTTTGACCACTGCTTCTCGTAGTCGACACATTCCCCCAGCATTGGTCGTTGGATAGTTCTCAAAGATGAGTTTGCTTGCAATGATCTCGATATAAGCATCACCTAGATATTCGAGTCTGTCGTAGTTTGCATGTTCATAGCTCGTATCTCCTTTCGCAGTCGATCCAGGGTGAGTGAAGACCATCTTCTCGTACTGCTCTGAGATTTTTGGTAGTGTAGGTGGCTTTGCTGGAAGTGTAATTTCCGTGTTTGCAGTGTGTGATATCTGAAAGTGGCCGTTGTTCTGGCGAGGCTTCTTTGCCGGTGGACCATTGTGAGGCTTTGTCTCCCATCTTCTCTTTGGGGCATGTGGGTTGGCATTCGTATGCGACCTACTGTGATCCATGACTTCTTGTCATGAACATATATCGGTATGATTCTCCACTGTAGACAGAGTGAAAGATGGACTCTCACGGACTGTGTGCATCAGCCTAACTAATGTAATCTTCCTGTTACGCGAAACTAAATTATTTTGCGGCCGACAATGGTGAGGCAGCTATAGGCGAAAGATCCATGACGGCAGCAACTTTAGGCGAACATCTCTCACATCTCGAAATTCGACATACTATTCAATTAACACCTCAGCACATCAATCGACATGGCTGCTGCAGCGTCCAAGTCGCGACTTTTAGACCTTACAAGGGTGAGTCTTGATACTAGAAATTTTCCAAACTTGATTCGACATTGTGTGGCTTCGAAAGGCTCACAGAGAGACCTACAAGTCACTGTCACAGACGCGAAATCATAAGCAAATGCACACCTGCTAACCATGATCACGTTATAGTTACAATGTTCTCTTTTCTCTACTACATTCAATCCTCAACAGCAGCGACTCGGTAACAAAATCTTGCGCCAACGACTCAAAGGACCTCAACTTGCCGCGTACTACCCCCGCAAGGCAGGCACAATAGAAGACATTCAGAAAGAGTTTGCCAGGTTCGATCTGGAAACATGGAACGACTTCGAGGAAGATAGATTGGAAAGCCTTCAGATTGCTAGACTCAGAGGCAAGGGTCCTCCAAAGAAGAAGAGAGTGGCCGACAGTAAGTTCCAACAGCGACGTTCCTCAGAACAAAGGTTGACAAGAAACAGCGAGCTCAAAAGGAAGGAAAAAGAAGAAATAGAACCTTCAACGAGAATTCTGTCTAATTTGGCTGTTACGATACCCAGCATCTTTGAGGGAAAGAACTGGAGCCACTGCACATGTACACTACCTCGATTGTACACAATGGGAGCACGAGCATTACAATACATCATTCGATACACATTGGATGGGAGCGTGATTTTGACTAGCCCTGGCCATGTGATGAATTGATATGCAGCAGTTTCATACCTCAGTCCAAGATCAAAGTTCTCCTCCAACACGTACGGACTCAAGTAAGGTACTGGATGATAGTGATCCCATTTCACAGGATTCTCGAGGAATTACACGAACTCTCAAAGTCTACAAGACCGGAGGCGGCGGTCTCTGCAAGAGCTTGGTAAGTCCGATCGTGTTGTGTCTTTTGCCAGATCTTTCTGCTCCTGTCAGTATGCCACAGATCAAGCGTCAAACAGGAACTTGGATGGACCTCGAAACACCCGCAGTGTTACTTATCGTGAGGAACGATTGCGTGTTCGGTTTGACAAATACCTCTGAGAAGGTGCCTAGGTACACTTAGTAGACTCCCTGTTTTCGTGGCTCTCCGCACGCGAATTGTTCATCGCATTTCCCCGCAGCATCCAGTACACTGTTCCGCGGTCCTCCTCATGGGTTCACTACTCACACATGCTTGCTGCAGAGAAACGCCGGCAGTCCATTGCGGGGATGTGAATGTATAAAGTGAAGGGTGCCGTCATCGGCTCGAGGTGGCCTGCTCTACAACTACGCGCATTCATCCGGTCATAGTGTTTGGACATCCGGGCGCAATTGACAGACTGAGAAATAGAACGAAGAGAAACAAGTATTCCGCAACTTCACACAGGATGTCTTTACACCAAGTACAGACAGGCTCGGGCCGACTGGCAGGCAAGGTAGCCATCGTTACAGGTACGGTCTGTTGCGCTGGATCATGTGCTCTTGACTGACAAGTCTCGAAAAGGTGCCGCCTCTGGTTTCGGCCTTGCAATTGCAAAACGTTTTGTTGCAGAAGGCGCCAAAGTCATCGCCGGAGACATGAATGCAGAAGCCCTCCAAAAGGTCTACGCAGACCAAGCAGATACCCATCTCATCCCACTCACAGCGAATGTGACCGTTCAAGACGACTGGAAGAAGATGGTAGACACAGCGATGGATAAGTTTGGAGGCATTGATATCTTGATCAACAACGCTGGCACGAGTTACAAGAACAAGCCAACACTGGAGGTGACAGAGGCAGAGTTCGACAAGGTCATGCTGGTCAACGTCAAGAGTATCTACCTGAGTATCCCTGTGATCATACCGGCCATGCAGAAGAGAGGAGGTGGAAGCATCATTAACATCTCTTCGATCGGCGCGATGAGACCGAGACCGGGTTTGGTATGGTACAATGCGAGTAAAGGCGCCGTTGCGAACGTACGTTGAAGCCAACCATACCGTTCCAAGGCACGAACTAACTAGATATAGGCAACAAAAGGACTTGCAGCTGAATTTGGCAAGGACAAGGTCCGCGTCAACGCACTTTGCCCACTTCTCTCCGGGACGGGTCTCTTCGAGCAATTCGTCGGTGTGCCATTCACAGAAGAAAATGTCCAGAAATTCCTATTCAACGTACCGCTTGGCCGACTGACAGATCCCACCGATATCGCAAATATGGCTGTATACTTGGGCAGTGACGAAGGTGCTTTCATCACTGGCGTCACTCTCGAGATTGATGGTGGACGCGCAGTTGGTGCATAGATTGGCAGACTCCTTTCAGATCGGTTGAAAAGAAAGGATATGCTTTAAGCTCAAGAATCATGGCAAGAGTCTTCCAAGGCTTCCAATCGATATCCGGTGTATGGTTGCAAAATATGCAGGCTTCCAAGTTCGATTCGATTGTTGGTCTTAGTCGTGGTCTGTAGCATGTTCCTTCCCATTGTGACCGTATGGCTGTAACGCCTATCCGTTCTCGACATACTCGCAGCCAGCTCATAATCTATATCGTGCCATCAGAACTTCGATTTCGACCCTCGGAGCATTATGTTTACAACTGTAGCCTACAAAGACCTCCGGGCTTAGGTCGAAAGCTGACTTTTTTATCCATGTCATGGTCTCTAGATAGTAATTCCGGAGACTCTGAATGTCGTACTACCAAATTCCCTGGAGGACGTATCAGGCTGCCTGTCGGTATGGGATGTCACTGTACTCTGCCGTAGTCTTCGTATGCCTCGCCTTACCTTCTCTGCATAAGACGCGTATCAATTGCCCATTGTTTACCCTCCCAACTCCGCGTATTTGTCCTCCAGAGATCCCCATACGTCTTTATATATATACATAAAGGTATGATAGACAATTTCCTCATTCCCATGCAGCAATGATCGATGGCCGACGGGCAACGATGGCGTTGAGCATTTGCATGGGCCTTTTGTGGCGGATTGGCCTTGCTTCAAGATGTCCCAGCCGTAAGCCCACAGTCATGGGTTGTTGATCGATGGACACCTTTGGTGAATGTGGCCTGCCTTTCATTGAAGTAAAGTAAGTCTCGACTAGCATCGATATCATTTGTGCTGACATTGTTCCACTGAAGGTGCTCACCATTGTGCTCTCAAGCATATCCATTGCTCCATCGCAGAGTAGGATATGATCCGGAAATGTCATATGATAGGCTTGTTGCCGTACGAGAGCCTTGTGTGCCAAAAGCATCGCTTTCAAGCAGCTACCTGGCGCAAAGCATGAGGATGTCCTTCAGGTCGCACTGTCCAGTCGCCTGGCAGAACGACTGCCCGCGACCTGGGACAGACATTTCTGTGCCAACAATGCCTCTGAAGGACACCCTCGTCAATTTGATTGTCTCGCCCAGTCTTGCAGAAGTCGGTCAATATGTCAGACAAGGAGACGCCAGGCGGCGATGACTGGATTGAAGTCAAAGAAGAAGTATGAATATACACTTTATCTCATACTCTGCAACTGCTGACATGACCTAGCTGGGTGTACGCCCAATCGACTCTGGCGAAGAAGACGACGACGAAGCAGGTTTCCGTCCTGCTCCGACTGTTGGGTACCGTGGACAACGTTAAATCTGTAACTCAGAGTATTGACCTCTCAAGGACACCAGGAGTACGCCTGACTCTTGACTCTGACGAGTCCGAGAGCGAGCCTTGTGGAATCACAGCCGCTGTGCGTGCTCTGCTCGCGAGCCACGACAGCAACACTCTGGCAAGGTTCCTTGATATCAAAGGCCACAGAGCCTTCGCATTCAAGTTCGTTCGGTGCCTCCGACAGTGTTATGATACTAAAGGTTAAAATGATTCAGGTAACATGATATTAACGAGTGACTATGATCATAGACCATATTTTAAAATGTGTTTGAAAAAGATAGATAAAATTTTGAAAAAAATTTGCGAAATACCATATATAAGTCGTGTTAGTGGTGAAAAAAAAAGAAATTTGTGTAGAATTTCTAAACCCAGTGTTAATTATACCGCTTCGAGTTGGAGAAATTGCGGTATTTATCAAAGTTTCCCATTAGAGATTAAGATGCAATATGTTGCAATAGTATAAAGTGAATTTATGTACCCAAGGACAATTATTGGATAAATAACTTTAAATGTGCTAATAGTAATTGCGTTAAAAGCTGGGAGCCATCAATTGTCCAGAAACATTAAATGGATTAGAAAAGATTGTGGTACTTAATGAGTTTGCAAGATTTGAAAG
>JAOSBN010110343.1:0-10817 GCA_027563595.1 Erythroxylum suave
TCATAATATTTAATAATTCAAGAGTTCAACTAATTGTCATTAGTGGAATGACATTTAGTTAATAAGCTAGAATTAATTTAAGTGAGATTAAATAAATTCTGGGCTTATTGGAGCTTTAATTATCTAAGTCCAATAAGATTCCCCACTTCACGTCTAGGAGGTTTACCAAGTAAAAAATACAAATAAAAATTTTAAAGCCTATGATTGAATGTTGGGCTTATACTAATTAATTGTTAATTAGAAGCCCAACTGAACATTTAGAAATGGGCTAGGCTTTGGTTTAATTTGATTAATTATATTAATTAAATGAAAAGAAAGTTATTTCAGATAAATGGAGGTCAGATTTTATTTTTAATGGACTAAATGTGCAGCTACACATTTAGTATTGGTTTGCTATATTGAAGATGGTTTGAACATGTTTTATTATCATTAAATGGAGTAATCACCTTATCATTAAATGGTTTAATGGTGGTTTTTTAATGGTAACATGTAACCTATTAGCATTCATTGGATAAAATAAGAAAGAGGTGTATTATGGTGGACCATCTTCTTTCTTTCATCACAAAACTGAAATTGATAATTCTCATTTAGGTTAATTGTCTTTTCATATAGCCATCTTAAAGACAAATGAGAAGAGTCTCATTTATTGGCTTTTTATGAATGATTAAAGAATGAAGTAATGGATTTGATGCAAATCTCTTCTTTCTTTTGATGAAAAACGAAATTGAGAAGGTGTAAGAACGGGTTCTTGCATTTTTTACTCTCTCTCTCCTATCTTGCATGGTATAGACAAAAATTGCATGAGAAGTGTCTCAAAAATTGGTTTCTTTCTTTTAAGGAAAAAAATCTCTTCAAGTTTTCTTCTCCTTTCCCACTAATGGATCTTGTTAACCAAGTTGTCCAAGAAGAAAAGTGGTAGATTGAATTGGTCAAGGGTACAATATCGAGAAAAGGATACAATAATGAGAAGAGGATATATCTCTGAGGAGAGGATACATTACTGAGGATAAGATAGCACAGCGAGAAGTTAAAGTTGCAGCGAAGGAGTCGATAATATAATTTCTAACACCTTGTTCTTATGTTTATTATCCTTATATCGTATCATGTATGGCTATGGATGTTGATTTGGTTATGTTGCTTCCAATGAAATTTTGATTTCTAAAATTTTTTGTAATTTACCGTTTTATATAAATAGTGCATGCTTTATTTTTTTGATCCAACAATTAGTATCAAAGCCATTTTTATTATGTATGATTTTGGTTCCTATATATGATGCATGAGTAAGTAATCATTTTTGTATGCTGCATATTTTTTTGTGATGGAAATATATATAGTGTATGTTTTGCTCTTTTGGTTGTCCGTAGATTCTAAAGTTACCTTGTTAGTTTTGTTCATTTGGTTGTAGCAAGAAGGGTGGCCTATCATCATCATGTTTCCATCCAAATCCGTGCCTGAAAGACCCATGGAGTTATTGGCTAGTCAAGTTCCTTCATTGCGGCACTTAAGGACTTGGGGCTGCACAACCCATGTTCTAAGGCCTGAATCCACGAAGATGGAACTAAGGTCAGAAGTATGTTTGTTTGTAGGGTATCCTACTGGTACCCGAGGGTATATTTTTACAGCCCTTAAGATAGAAAGGTATTTGTGTCAACAAAAGCGACCTTCTTAGAGGAATAATTTGTGAGAAATCATAAAGGAAGAAGTTAAGTAGTATTAAAAGAGTTAGCTATTTGATCCAATTCAAGAGTTGATATGGATATAATAGAATAAGATGTCGAAATGGATTCAAGAGTTGAATTCGAAGTGCAACCTGACCATCAAGTGGTGCCTAAATATAGTGGGAGGGTTGTGAGATAGCCAGATGGGTATCTAGGCCTAGGAGAAGGCTTAATTGCCATCTTAGACTAAGAAGAAACAGATCCCATTACATAAACTCAGGCGATTACTGATATTGATGCAGAAAAATGGCTAAAGGCGATGGAATCAGAAATAGATTCTATGCACACTAATAAGGTCTGGATCTTTGAAGATCTAGCACTAGGTATAAAAGCCATAGGGTGTAAATGGATCTATAAAAGGAAAAGAGGATCAGATGGAAGGACAAACAACTTTAAAGCTAGACTGGTAGCTAAAGGCCATACTAAAAAAGAGGGTATAGACTATAAGGACACTTTTTCTCCAATTTTCATGCTTAACTCCATCAGGATTCTTTTGCCCATAGCGGCCTATTTTGATTATGAAATAAAAAAAATGGACGTCAAGTGTAACATCCCATTACCTATGGGAAGGTTAGAATAGTAAATGGGAGTGTTCAATAAGAGGCAAGAGATACATTTTTTTTAATGTTCTTGCATAATATGACACTCATACAAGTGATTAGTGATATTTTTTTTCTTCTGCACATGAAATTAAGTGTACATGCATTCATGAATAATTTCGGGAATAATTGGATTGAATTGTGAATTTTTGACAATTATGAATGTTTCTATAGTAAAAATATTATTGGTTAGTAGAATTGTGAGATTTATAAATTTTGGTGAACTTAGGATTTATTTTTGTAATTTATAGAGTATTGTGGAAAATAGGAAAAAGCAGAGGAAAAATCAAATGAAGATTTAAGATTTGGAAATATTTGGATTGTAAAGATGAGAGTTAGTTCAAAAGACCCTAAGTTAAAACTTAAACCTCAGGAAGATGACAAATGTAAGCTGCATGTATTATGTGTCAAAAGTTTAAATAAATCGAAGAGTTAAAAAGGGGGTGATATTTTTCCTAAGTTCTTTCCTTGTTACCATCGTCTCCAAATTTCTTCCCATACACAGAGTTTTCCATCAAACTCCTCCTAAGAGTTAACTCTGACTCTTCATAACCCTCATCATTTCCTTTACTTCTAAAGTGTTTCTTCTGCCTTAAGAAAAACCAGCAGTTGGTTAGTGTTCGCAGAGGAGTACATGATTTTGCAGGAAATTAAGGCTTTGGGCATAGCTGAAGATCTTGAAGTTTTTCAACAAGAAGGTAGTGAATAAATTCTTTAGAAGTGGAAATTTTAAAACAAATTTGATGAGTTACAGTCATCTGCATGAACATGCATTTTCCTATAAGTATATTCTTGAACATTGTGATAAGAGGATGAGAATTTGGCGATATGGTGTTATATGGGTTTTGATAGGTTATTAGTGATTAGGTGTTGTGGAAACGATTCCTGGAGTTGAAATAGAAATAAAATTATGTATAAGATTAGTGTAGAAAGTTAGATGTGGAAAGGTAATATGCTCTATTTCTTCACTGAGCATGTACGAATACTTAGGTATATATGAGAGTTAATGAAGACTTAGAGATGTCGAGAAGCATAGACATTTTGTCTGTAAAGACGTAGCATCTATGTTTATCGTGTGTGGTTGACTATTTTATCGTCTGAGTTGACCACCTAGCGTCCGTGTTTTATCATCTGTGGTTGACTATTTTATCGTCTCTATTGACCACCTAGCGTCTGCGTTTTATCGTCTGTGGTTGACTTTTCTTAGTTTGTGTTGACTACTTATCGTCTGTCTTTCTTCACTTCGTCTGCTTTGTGTTTCTCCTGCTTTTTGGAATCGTCTGTTCTCTTCTTCATCTGCCTTTTAGCATTGCGTCTGTCTTTTGGTGCTTCGTCTGTGTTTGACTTCTATCGCTTGTGTTTGACCTCTCATCGTTTGCCTTTTGCTTCTGTCTACCTTTAGCCATTGTTTGTTCTTTGAATATTCGTCTACATCTGCTTTGTCTACCTTCTGCTTATAAGATCAAATTATATCAATTGCACTCCCTAATTTAACGTAAACAGTAGACTTGAAAGTCAGAGTTTGGGGAAAAATCTGAAATGGCTCATTAGGTTATGAAATTGGATTCAAATGGTTTGTTGAGGTATAAACCCTACGAACAATGCTAGTTAAGTGAGGTTCGATATTTGACTGTGGTTGTGTAACCTTGATGGAAGGATACCCAGTAATGTCATGAACATGCATTATACATAATTCATTCCATATATGTGCATTAATGAACACGCATAATTCTGCAGATTGTGATATATGTGTATGTTATTTTGTTATAGAGGAACCGCTGGAACGTTAACTTCTAGACGTTGCCGGATCTTCCAGACATTAGCTTCGGGAGTAACTTGTGAGTAACCTAGACTGTCTCACTTAATTTCTAGTTATTTAAATTTTGTTTGGAATGATTGAATGAATGTGTTTGATTGTGGATTCTGGACAGAAGGTCCGATGAAAATGAATGGGGATTGAGATATTGAAGTGCTACTTGTATGTGAATGTGAAGATCTATGTGGTGTATAACGTGATTGATTGGGTTACATGCATTCTATGTATGAATGCATAATCAGTTAATGGAAGTTGTGACTAAACCAGCTAACGACCAAAGCTTAAAACTCAACGAGTGAAAATGAGCCTCGAGCTCACTAGTGTTTCAAAGCCTCAGGCTCAATTTATAATCAACCCGGTATCCAAAATAGATACAGGACAGTTCAGGCATTTAGTCACAACAACATAACAATGGGAAAAGGGTCTCACGATCATTGCATATGCATTTGGTTATGTATGTTTGATTTATTGAAATGAAAATTTTACTTGTGCTTAATTGAGATTGTGATATGAAATCAATTATTTGAAAGGATGAATGTGCTATGTGTATTATTGTGTTGCATGAATTGAGTGAACCATCGATGATGGTTACCTCATTGAGTTCGAAAAACTCACCAAAATTGCAACATTGTCTTTTCAGGACCGAGAGACGACTTTGGTTATTGAAAGGCTCTACCATCCTTGTGGATAGTGTTTTGGTAAGAGGAGTTATGGCTCAAAGGTCGATCAGCTGGGACTTTTGGATGGATTGGATAGATTTGTATATTTTCCTCATTCATGTAGTACTATTGTATTAAGTTCTGATGATGTCCATATGGAAATGGTTGAAAGATACAATGTAGACTTTCGATTTTGCAAAATGAAATGAGGAAAAATGTTGGGTTTTAAAATATTTTGATTTCAATATGATGCTTTATAATGAATAATGATATGATGCCATGTGAAGTTAATGTAGTGATCGATCGTAGCTCACCCTTATCTTAGAATATCTACCAGAATGACCCTCTGGCGTCCCGGTGTGTACCCTGTGGCAAGGTGGTGTTACATTTAGGTGGTATCATAGCATAGTTGGCATCTGTTGGGACATACAGAATGTTAAGCATGAAATATCGTTAGAAGTGCAGAAAAATAATTGAAATTTATTGTTTGTTATAAGTCATCCGTTCTAGGTGATCAAGTTGATCAACCATTTGACCAAGGATCGGTAAGAGCCAATAAAGAGTCCTCAGTACCTTGATCTAAGGAGATGCCTCTAAGAGTTCCGGAGAGAAGGGAGAGGAGGTATGATAGGCTACAGAAGCAGGGAGCTGTGGACTTCTATGGCAGTACAGACACTGCTAAGGGCGTGCGATGGTTAGAGAGGAAATAGAGGGTATTTGATCAGATGGATTGCAAGCTTGATAAGAGGTTCGATTATGCAGTGTCCTTACTGCAGGGCCCAGCTTATTAGTGGTGGAAGACTGTCCCTAGTAATACCATCAAGCCTTGCCAATTGAACTGGGAAGACTTCCTAAGAGTCTTCAAGGAGAACTACATGCCCAAGATCTACTTAGATAAGAAGATGGAAGAGTTTCTAGGTTTGAAGCAAGGTAGGATGTCTATGGCTGAGTATGAGATCCGATTTCATGAGCTGATGGGTTATGCTACTGTTATGATCCCTACAGAAGAAGACAAGTGTAAGAGGTTTTAAAATGGACTTAATATGGAGATCAGAACAAGGTTGGCACGATCAGATCTGGATACTTTCATGGAGTTGAGGGCTGCTTCGATTAGAATTGAACAGCTAATGAGAGAGAAACATGATGTGACTGGGCAAGGGTCTAGAGGGAAGAGGCCTAGTGAGAGTTAGGGCTGTTTTGGCAAGAGTTTTAGTAAGCGCCAGAATAGAGTTTTTAGACCACCAGTTGGATCAAGGCAGTCAGGATCTGGGCAGAGGGGTAGGTTTTCACAAATTGGCAGTGGAAGGGTGTAGGACAGAATCATTATCCAGTTTGTGAGCATTGTGAGAAGAGGCATGGTGGTGAGTGTTGGAGATTGACTGGAGCTTGCCTCAAATGCGACTCCATGGACCACCAGATTAGAGATTGCCCTGATACTATGGGAATTCAGTCTGCTGTCAGTAGGCGATCTGGGAGTGCTACTACAGCCTAGTAAAGCAGAGGTAGTGGGCTCGGACAGTGGGGCCGTGGTAGAGGTAGACTAAGCACAGGGAGTCCTTTTGTCAGGACTGAGGTTCGGAGCAATAGACTGCAATCCTAGGCCTGAGTTTATGCTATGACTAGGCAGGAGGCTCAGGACTTTCCAGATGTGGTTGTAGGTGCACTTCTCATTTATGATTTTAAAGCTTTTGCACTGCTAGATCCAGGGTCCACATATTCATTTATCGCACCGCATTTGGCATGTAGATTGCATTGTGATAAGGAGTTACTATGGGTTAGAAGTGAGTACACCAATAGGTAGTTCTACAGTGATAGGAGAAGTTTGTAAGAGATGTCTGAGTAGGATTGATCAAACAAAGCTGGAGGTAGACCTGATTGTATTACAGTTGAGGGAGATAGATGTGATCCTAGGCATGGATTGGCTCACTGATCATAGGTCCATTATGAACTGCTACACCAAGGAAGTAGTTTTCAAATCTCCTGGTTAGTCGAGAGCAGTTTTCAGAGGAGTTAGTCAAGCAGTGCCTGCAAGGATAATATCCTTCATGAGTACTCTGAGGTTGATGCAAGGAGGATGTGAGGCTTATCTGGCCCATGTCATTGATACTAGGGCTGAGCTAGCTATTCAAGACATTTTAGTGGTTAGGGAATTCCTAGATGTGTTTCCCGATAAGCTACCTAGTTTACTACCAGATCGGGAAACGAAGTTAACAATTGATCTAATTCCAGGTGTTGCTATTATATCTATCCCTCCATGTTGGATGGCACCTGTGGAATTGAAGGAGTTGAAGACTTAGCTTCAGGAGTTGCTAGAAAAGGGTTTTATTAGACCCAGCATTTCACCTTAGGGAGCTCCAGTACTATTTGTGAAGAAGAAGGATGGGACTTTGAGGTTGTGCATCGATTATAGGTAGTTGAATCGAGTGACAGTGAAGAATAAGTACCCACTACCTAGAATCGATGATTTGTCTGATCAACTGCAGGGAGCTCAGGTATTCACTAAATTAGACTTGACGTCAGGGTACTATCAGTTGAAGATAGCAGAGGCTAATGTAACTAAGAGTTCATTTAGGAGCAGGTTTAGGCACTATGAGTTTCTAGAGATGTCGTTTGGGCTGACTAATTCCCCAGTAGCTTTTATGACCTTGATGAATAAGGTGTTTTAGCCCTACCTGGATCAATTTGTAATTGTATTTATTGATGATATCTTGGTGTATTCGAAGAGCAGAAAGGAACATGGTGAGCATTTGAGGGTTATATTACAAATTGTGAGGGAAAAGCAGTTGTATGCCAAATTTAATAAGTGTGAATTTTGGCTAGATCAAGTTAAGTTTTTGGGACATATAGTGAGTGGAGATGGCATACATGTGGATCCAAAGAAGATAGAGGTAGTGATGAATTGGGAAGCTTCGAGGAACGCTTCTGAAATCTGAAGCTTCCTAGGGTTGACTGGATATTATCAGAGATTTGTCGAGGGTTCTCTTTGATCTCAGCCTCTCTGACAAAACTTCTGAGGAAGAATGTAGTGTTTAGATGGAATGAGGAGTCTCAGACAAGTTTTGAGGAGCTTAAGCATCGATTGACTTCTGCACCGGTGTTGACTATTCCATCAGGGACTGGAGGATATCTGGTGTATAATGATCTTCGCATCAAGGCTTAGGATGTGTATTGAATCAGCATGGCAAGGTGATCGCCTATGCATCGAGACAATTAAGGTCTCATGAGATCAATTATCCGACAAATGATTTAGAGCTAGCTACAGTTGTTTTTTGCTCTAAAGATTTGGAGACACTACTTGTATGGAGAGACCTTCCAGGATTATACAAATCATAAGAGTTTGAGGTATCTGTTGAGTCAGAAAGAGTTGAATTTGAGACAGAGGAGATGGATTGAGTTACTGAAAGACTATGATTGCACTATTGAGTACTACCCGGGGAAAGCAAATGTGGTGACTGATGCTTTGAGTAGAAAGTCTAGTACCAGTATGGCTCAGATTGAATTATCAAGGCTACCTAATTTGATTCACTTGAGAGCTCTGAATGTGGAGTTAAATCTAGAACACAATGAGGCATTCATTGCTACACTGAAACATAGGCCGATGTTAAATGATCAAATCAGAAAAATACAGAGTAAAGATCTCAATATGGTGAAGCTTATGGAGAAGGTGAAGATGAATCAAGATTCTGAGTTTGAGTTGAGGAATGAGACACTAAGTTTGAAACAGAGGCTGTGTGTGCTTAATGTAGATGATTTGAGAAAGGAGATTCTTGAGGAAGCTCATATGGCTTCCTATCATATGCATCCTAGTACTACCAAGATGTATAACACACTGAAGTAGCATTTCTGGTGGCCCAGAATGAAGAAGCAAGTGGTGGAGAATGTATCTAGATGTATGACATGCCAACAAGTTAAGGCTGAGCACCAAGCTCCGGTAGGTAAGCTCCATTCGTTGCCCATTCTGGAGTGGAAATAGGAACGGATTACTATGGACTTCATCATGGGTTTGCCTAAGACTCTGAGGCAGAATGATGCTATATGGGTGATAGTGGATCGGTTGACTAAGTCGGCCCACTTCCTACCAATGAGAGAAAATAATTCACTTAATCAATTGGCTCAACGATATGTGAATGAGATGGTTAGATTGTATGGGGTTCCGTTGTCCATTGTATCGGACAGGGATCCTAGATTTACTTTGAGGTTTTGGAGGAGCTTACAGTCTGCTATAGGTACTAAGTTGAACTTCAGTACAACATTTCATCCTCAAACAGATGGACAGAGTGAGAGAACAATCAAGACAGTGGAGGATATGCTCAGGGCGTGTGTATTGGAGTTTAGAGTAGGTTGGGATCAATATATACCATTAATAGAGTTTGCTTACAACAATCATTACCATACTAGTATCGAAATGGCAACATATGAGGTTTTATGCTAGAAAGTGTCGGTCACCATTATATTGGGAGGAAGAGGGATTGAGAATGGTTGAAGGCCCTGAGTTGATACAAGATACAGTGGATAAGGTGAAATTGATTCGAAGCCAAATTAAAGCGGCTCAAGAGAGGCAGAAGAGTTATATGGATCAACATCGACGTGATATAGAGTACAATGTGGAAAACAAGGTATTCTTGAGAGTATCACCTTGGAGGAGAGTTTTGAGATTCGGTAAAAAGGGCAAGTTGAGCCCTAGGTACATTGGTCCTTATGAGATCATTGAGAGGATAGACCTTTTACCTATAATCTAGCTTTACCGAATGAGATGTCCCAATTACATAATGTGTTTCATGTGAGTATACTTCGAAGATAATGATCAGATCTGACACATGTGATACCGGCTTAATAGATTGAGGTTGTTAGTAATTTAAGCTATGTTGAAGTGCCGATTAAGATTGTGGGATCACAAATCAAATAGTTGAGGAATAGAGTCATTCCATTGGTGAAAGTCCTTTGGAGGAACCACTCAACTGAGGAAGCAACTTGGGAGACAGACGAGCATATGAGGAGGTAATATTCCCACCTGTTCGAGCAAACAGGTAAGAATTTTGAGAACGAAATTTCTTTTAAGGAGGGGAGAGTGTTAACATCTCATTACATATGGGAAGGTTAGAATAGTAAATAGGAGTGGTTTGTGAGAGGCAAGAGATACATTTTTGTTATGTTCTTGCATAATATGACATGCTCATACAAGTGATTAAGTGTACATGCATTTATGAATAATTGGATTGAATTGTGAATTTTTCAGAATTATGAATGTTTCTATATTAAAAATATTATTAGTTAGTAGAATTGTGAGATCTATGAATTTTGGTGAACTTAGGACTTATTTTTGTAATTTATAGAGTATTGTGGAAAATAGGAAAAAGAAGAGGAAAAATCAAATGAAGATTTGGAAATAGTTGGATTATACAGATGAGAGTTAGTGGGAGTTTGTTCAAAAGACACTAAGTCAAAACTTAGACCTCAGGAAGATGACAAATGTAAGTTGCATGTACTATGTGTCAAAAGTTTGAGTAAATCGAAGAGTTAAAAAGGGGGTTGGTATTTTTCCTAAGTTCTTTCCTTGTTATCCTCGTCTCCAAATTTCTTCCTATACACAGAGTTTTCCATCAAACTCCTTCTGAGAGTTAACTCTGATTATTAATAACCCTCACCATATCCTTTACTCCTTTCTTCTGCCTTAAGAAAAGCTAGAAGTTGGTTAGTGTTCATAGAGGAGTATGTGATTTTTCATGAAATTAAGGCTTTGGGGATAGTTAAAGATCTTGGAGTTTTTTAACAAGAAGGTAGTGAATAAATTCTTTAGAAGTGGAGATTTTGAAATAAATTTAATGAGTTACTGTCATCTGCACGAACATGCATTTTCCTATAAGTATATTCTTGAACACTGTGATAAGGGGATGAGAATTTGGGGATATGGTGTTATTTGAGTTTTGATAGGTTATCAGTGATCCGGTGTTGTGGAAATGATTCTTGGAGTTGAAATAGAAATAAAATGATGTATAAGATTAGTGTAGAAAGTTAGATATGGAAA
>JAOSBN010110354.1:0-10816 GCA_027563595.1 Erythroxylum suave
ATTGCAATTCTTGGTATAAATTGATTTTGACCGGTTTCCAAGGATCAATCTTAGGATTGTATGATAAGCCGCGATCAACATCATATGTATGAACTTGAATTTTTTATTCCATTTAGATGTGAACTTATGGTTTTTGAACTTCTCTAAGCTACCACACTTCCACTACTTTCTTTGAAAATAAATTCTCTTTCAAAGAATGTAGCATTTCTTTGGACAAACATCTTTTTCTTAAGAGAATGATAAAGTTTTTTTTCTTTAGATAAACATCCTTTTCTTAAGAGAATGATAAAAATTTTGATATTTGACACTGTCTTTTGAATACCCACTGATTTGCATTTATCTGACTTAGCTTAAAGCTTACTAAATATTATATACTTCATATAAGTATCACATCTTTAAATCCTTAGGTATAATAAGTTTTGTCTACTAATAATCCACATCTTATCCAGAATCTTATCAGATAATTTGAAAGGAACTCTATTTAAAAGGTAAACAACATTTTTAAGGGCATATCCTTAAAAGGAAAAATGAAAGTCTGTATGACTGATTATGAAATAGAAATCTAATAAAGTATGATTTCTCCTCTCAAATGCACTATTATGTTGCGAAGTTCTAGATGGAGTTTATTATAAGAGAATCCCATTCCTTTTTAAATAAATTAGAAACTGATGGTTTAAGTACTCACCACCTTAACCAGATTTAAGTGTTTTAATACTCTTACCAATTTGTTACTCAACCTCAATTATAATTTTAAACCTTTTAATGATCCAGACTTTTGTTTCATTTAATATACATAACCATATGTAAAATGATCATCTGTGAATGTAATAAAATATAAGTATCCATCTTTAGAGTGGGTAGATATAAGACCATATACATTTGAATATATAAGCTCTAGTAACATCTGGCTCATTTTTTCTTCACACTAAAGGAAAGTTTGGTCATATTACCTAACAAACAAGATTTACACATTTCACATGATTCATAATTAAAAGGATCCAAATATCCTTCTTTATGTAACATTATAATTACAGTACCATCGATTGGCCTAACTTACTATGTTACAAATAACATGGATTTTAGTCAATTTTTTCTTCTTACTAGTTATGTTAAGGATTGACCTTTTTAGATCTATAAACTATCTATAAGTAATCCAAATCTATGATAAACATCAACTTTATAAAAAGATAATTAATTATTTAGATCTTTGGGATTCATATTGTCATCTCAAACTTCTTTTCATATTTAAGATTACATGCAAGTGGAATAGATTCACCAACAGCTTCACTAATGTTTTTAACTCTAGAAAAGAGGTAGGATATGGTCTTAAATTCATTATTTGGATGGCTTAGGATCAAGTTGTTGTTTTCAGTTTTCGCTGTTTCTGCTTCATCATTTTCATCCTATCTGCATTCTCCTTCGTTTTGTTCCTCTTCTGGTGTCGTTGTTTTGGCCCTTGCAATTCTATAAACCAAATGACATTTCAGAATCAAAACTATCCTCATCTTATTAATCTCCTTTCTTTTCCATCTTCCTGGAATCAACTCTTATTTTCTTCAAAACCCCTATGAAAGCTCCTTAAAATTGGTGTTTTCATTAAGAAATGACCTCATCAATCTTGAGCTGGTGGGCTAGAATTGCATGCTTTAACCTTTCATTTTGGTCTTGCCAAGAGGGGGAATGAGCTTTACATTTTCACCTTTTCTCTCCCCATCACGTCTTTCCCAAGACATCAAGATAACAACTTATAATTTCACCTCTCAACGCTGACAACTACTGGTTATCTAGACCAATTTGTAGTCTGGAAACAATTTGAAGCTCAAAACTCAACTAGGAAACCATTTGATGCAATTTGAAGCTCAAAACTCAACTGGGAAATGATTTGATGTGATCCACATCGAGAGCGTCAGTCTCTTGCATGCCTGATCCTGCAATTTGAGTAACTTATCTTTTACCTGGCATGGTATTGCATATGAAACCATTTATAGTGATATCATTCAAGAGCTTCTATGGAATCTGAAAGAACCATAAGCATGTGCACTGAGTGAAAGAGTGATTAAGGTTGTGGAAGAGGTTAAGTTCTTCCCAGACTATGCACACCATTTTACTACTAGTGACCATGCTGGAGATGTCTTAAAAAGAATATACATGATCCTAGAAGAAAGAGTTCATGTTATTCTGAATAGTGTGGATGAGGAAGTTTTCGAGCCTGATTCTATCAAGGATATAGAATTTAAGTAGAAGTTCGTCATCCCGTGAAGTAGAAGAATAGATAAATTTACACGTGATGTCTCGTATGCATACAGTTGTATTGGAGTGCAAGTTCATCACACAGAAGTTCAAAGTACTTCCCTAAACCAAAAATGTTCAATCCAACTTGATTAAAAGGAAATGGTCCAGCAGTATACACATATGTCCAGTTTGGTGGAGGACCTAGCCTAGAAAGGAATATGCTAGACTGGAAATATTAGTGTTCAAGCACAACTCGGTGAAAAGATTCAAGTTTCAGAAGTTAATTCCTAACGAGAAGATCATTGTCAATTGCATGCCAATACCCCAAAAAGGACTTCCTGTTCTTCTTCATCCCCACACGTCTTGATAAGTCCAAAATCATATTATCTTATGTTCCAACATTATTAATTTGTAAGAAATCCATTCTCTACTATAATTACTAAGCTATAGCTATATATTCTTATATAAAGATGTGTAGCATAAGGTAAGAAATATTTACCATTAGCTATGGGTGTTACGACATTTCAGTTGATGTGGTTGTAGACGCATTACAGTATATGGCATGAGTATGTAACTAAAAAGCACAAAGAGCTAATATGGATATAGAGGAAAATAGTTTAGGTAGCTTTAGCATACATATACTAACCTAACCTGTTACGTACAATTCATAGTTGTTAATACATGAATGTAGTGTCGATATAGATACACCCCGAGAAGGTCATAGCATTCAACTGCAATCTTTGTTCATCACCATCTAATCATAAAGAAATAGATCTCCAGGCTTTTAAAATGCTAATATTTTGTAATATATTAAGTAAAATTTCTCATTCGATTTCCTAATATAATAAGGAATTATAACATATTAAATGACAATATTCCTTTTTTTGTTCTTAGCTAGGAGTAGAAGGCAAGTTAACTGATGTAATAGCCACACATTGTATGAAACAAAGCAAAAGACAAATTTGCAAGCATCAAGCATCAATCATATACCCTATCTGTTTAGTTCACAACAAACGGACACAAACCATTTCACTGTGCTAATTACTTATTTGATATTACCAATTTTATATATAATATGAAGGAAACAATTTGTTGTAGTATATTATGTTGTCCTTTTCTAGTTTTTATTATAAATTATTTTGATTATAACGTAAAAACTACATATGCATAAGACTACTGAGACAAGGAACAAAAGATGGTGAGGACATGGTTATGATAGAGGCAGAAAGTAGATCCTTGACCATGGTGGTCTAGTTGGAATTCCCTCCTGGTGAAAGTTTTGAGTTGCTGTGAGACCAACGTAACAATGGAAATAAGGAAGGTGTCAGAAATTAGGTTACGAAAAAATGCCACATAAGACATCTTACTTAGACTTAACGGCATGTGTATTACACTACCAAATTTTTGTCTAAAATAGCCTAATATTGAGTAGACTCAATAACATTTGGACCTTAATTGAGCATATTATAATGTTTGGTCCTAACTTGATCAAACTTGAAAACTTTTAGCCCTAAATTGGGCATCTAGCCTATGTTCTTACCATAAAAATGACTTACCATATTACTGGTGATGATGATACATATATGTATTTTTTTGGACCTTTTTATGTGTATGCATAATATAGAATCTTCCTTTAGACATTAAAGTTATTGAATGTTCTCTTTCGGTAGTGAAAATTCCTATGTTACATATATGATGCCTACTATGAATGAAAGCTTAATGAATGCTTCTTTAAGGCTTGAAAGGGTATGGGTTAGTTTACAATTTGTCAAATAAATTATACCTATTCTTCCCTTGATAGTATTGAGCTTTATACCTAGGTTTCAAGTCATTTATAAAAGCATGATATTTTCTTTTAGGATTAGTCGTAATAGATGTGGAATGTGCATGGATATACTTAGATATGGGTGCTCTATACTCATTTATCACATTAGGGAATGGTTTTTCATGAAGCAAATATTTTTCTTTGACAAATGTGGTTTTAGAATTGCCTTGACTTCTATAGTTATATCCTATTGGATACTTATAACTGGAATTATTTTGAGCTTTTAGCATGTTTTCTAGTCTTTCACTTCTTGTGGTAAACATGGATAAAGAGTCATCGACGGAATAGACCTCCTTTTTAAATATTTCATTCTCATATCTTAATGCATCTAAGTAATGATTGTTATCAATAATCACATTTTTGAATGTTTTGATACTATACATCTAACTTTTCATGTTTTCATTCTCCCTTATGCATGTATCCAACTCTTTTTGAACTTCCTTGAGTTTGGAAGACAACTTTTTCCTTTTCTTACTCATGATCTATAGACTATCAACTAATTAATTAGAAGTCAAATCAATATCACTATCACACAACTTTAGGGCTAGATGTTACCTTATCATCATCCATATCGATAAAGCCTATACAAGCTATCTCTTCTTCTGAATTCTCCCTTTCAGGTTCTCTTATGTCATCCTAAGTTGATGCTTTAAGTTCTTTCTTCTTGTCCCTATTCTCATTCTTATAGTTTCTCTCATACTTTTCATTATCTTTGAGTTGAGGACATTGTGACTTTATATGGTCAATTTTTCTACATTCAAAGCAAGTAATCTTAGAGGATTTATGTTTTAAATCAATTTTTCCTTCCCTAAAGTCCTTTATTTTGGAGAACTTCTTCTTCGAGAACAACTTGATTTTTTTGGTAAGTAAGCCAATGTCTTCTTTGCTTTCACTAGTTGATATCTCTTCTTCTTCATTTGATCTTCATTCGATTCTTTCTTTAAAGCTTTAAATGCTAAATTCTTTTTCTTTGAAAGCATAGTTTCTTTTTGCATCATTTGGAGCCTCATTTCATATGTAAAAAGAGATTTAATAAGCTCCTTTAATGGTGGAGTTATTATATTTTTAGCTTCTTATATGGTTGTCACTTTAGCTTCCAATTTTTTCGGTATTAACCTAAGTAAATTCCTCATGATTTAAAAGTTAGGACAGGGTTTTCCAAGACTATTGAGAGCTTTGAAAATATCAATAAATCTAGTATACATACTAAAAATTCTTTCGTCACGTTTCATTTGGAATAATTAATATTGATGAGTTAGTGTGCTAACTTTGCTTTCCTTAACTTGATATTTATTGCTTTCCTTAACTTGATATTTATCTTCGTACTAATTTCTAAAGTTTGCCAACTTTCATGATCCATTTCACACATAGAGACCTTATATATCTAAATTAATTCTTAAATTCTTGCAATTAAACAAATGTAATATAAGGAAGTAATGTTCACCAATCATTTCAAAAGAAAATGATCAATAGACGAGGGTTATGAAATTTTGTGATAAGAAAATTAAAGGAATTGATAATGAGAATTCTTAATAAAATGAACCTTAGGTTATGGTTGCTTCTGCCCTTAGAACAACCATTGATTATTGACACAAAATAATTATTTCATCAATCATATATTCAATGTGATACTAAATATTTATCTTTCCTTAAAATTAGTTAATCAAAAACATGTTATTCAATTAACCATTATTACTTAACATCCTTACATACAATAAAAAATTTAATTAAATAATATCTTTAAGAAAAGAAAGAACATCAAAATAAGATAACACAATAGCCATATTTTCATTTAATCTAGTTGAATGCTTTTCTTAAGAGTGATAATTTCTACATAGCAAATTAAAACGCATAGTTGCTATTAATGATTAAAAAATTGAACTTTTATGTATTCAAACTTTAATCTAGTAAATGATCATTCCAATCAATAAACCAATTGCATTAGAAATTAATTAAAAATAAAAAAGCAATCCAATTTATGAATAAGTGAAATACTCCACAATAAGCCTCCCAATCTTTAAAGTTCCAAAAGGGCTTCCACTTCTTTCAACCAAGAATGAAAGACATAGCCAACAATGGCCATTCCTATAACTAACTTCTAAAGAAGACTCCTCTAATATCTATTAGAAAGGAGGAAAAAGAAGACCTTGGGAAGCTAGAATATGTAGCTAGAATATGAATTATTTGTTCCTTCATCTTGCCTTTATTTATAGCCATTGAAACCCATGTGGAAATCTTATGGTTATGATTCTTTGGATCCCTCAGATCATACTTCGTTAATTTTCACCCAGATCTGACCAAGATAAAGGTTTAAATCACTTTTTAATATGTTTTTCTCTTACAAAGTCGAAGTTTAGAAATTGTAGTTTGCACTGAGCATACCCACGCCTAAGGTCATGTAAAAATATTCTTCAATAATTCATTTTGATTCATATAATTTGATCTATAGTTATAAAATAAAATGTTTTATTAGCCTAAATCTTTTTTGAATTGCTCATTCATTTCAAACTTTCAAGTTGAAATTAAGTTTCAATCATTTTCTTGTAAAATATTAAATTTACACACATTAAGATAAGATAATGGAGGATTTGAATGCTAAAAATTAGGCAAAATTATGGCATATTAATTGTTAAGGGCATTGATAGTATCAATGAATCAAGTATACATGCTAGAAATGCTTTCATCATATTTCATTTGGAATAATTAATATTAGTGAGTTGGCATACTAACTTTTCTTTCTTTAACTTGATTTGTACCTTCGTGAGTAATTTTTAAAGTATTTCAAATTTTATAAGCCACTTCACGTATAGAGATTATATTGAATTCATTTCTAGCTAATGCACAATAGAAGATGTGAATGACCCTATTATTCAAGGAAACTAATCTTTTATCTTGAGGTTCCCGTTCTTCCTTTAATTTGGGTACTTTTTTGTTATCTACAATTTTCAAGTAATAAAGAGACCATTTGAAACTATTTCCCATATGTTTACACTTTTGGCCATTAATAAGTCATCCTAGTTTTCTAATGAAGGTAATCATTATAATCAAAGAAAGGTGGTTTACTAATGCTTTGTCCCTCTTAGTTCAATGATAATGATGATGCTACTAAATATGCCATTACCATATTTTTTTTATAGTATTTAGCTGGAAATGTAAGATTAATAGAGCTAGTCTAATACCACTTGTTAGTCCCTAATGGAAACCCAAAGGAGGGTTTAATTGGGTGTTTGTACAATTCAAGAATTTTGTTCTAACCAATGTACTCAAATAACAACAACTAATATGAATAAAGATGAAGAAATTGTTTAATGTGAATTAATTAAACAATTCAATGATTTACAGAGGATAGGGAAAAGAGAATGTAACCAATTTATAGTGGTTCGGTAAACAACTCTTGCCTATGACCACTCCCAAGACTTTTTTTGAAATTCCACTATAATTCTTCTTTCAAGGAAAAGAATAAACTTTACAAGGTCTTTCTTGGTAAAGAGAAACTCTTCTTACAATCTTTTTACAAGGTAAAGAGGAACCCTAATATCACTTATATCACTTCCAAAGACAATAATATATTGCCAAAATGAAATATTATAACTTAAAATACCCCATTTTATCACTTTGTAACTCCAAAATGACTCATTCACACAAATGATATAATGATTTTTAAATAATGAAAAACTCTTTAAATGTATATATATAATACTCAAAACCTTCTTAATGATAAAAATAATGAGAAAAAACCTATTTATAGTATTTTTAGGAATCAAAATGGTTGTGGCAGTCAAAAACTAGTTGTTACAGCAACTATATATAATGCATTGGACCAGTATGCATTTACAACACTAGATTTACTAGTAGTTGGACATTGGTCAACCAATATAGATACTAGTTAACCAATATGACATATTGGTCAACCAATACATCAACTACTACAAGCTCACAGTACATTAGATTTAACAACTTTATCCTATATTGATCGTTCACTAACTCATATAAGTCGACTAAATGATAATAGCAACAATAATAATATCTAGTATAAATTCCACTAGGATGCAGGGTTGGGGAGGTCCTATAGTACGCAACCTTTCTCATAACTAGTAACCCATATAGGTTGACTAATCACCCAAAAAATATGAGCTTAACAACTTCAAATGCTCAAAACCAATTTGTTTAATCCAAATATGGTTAAAACAAGTCCCAAATGTTTCTAAAAGATTATTTGAAAGATTAAGAGACTTTTATATTAAAATATCAAGCTTCATTGACTCTTGATGAATGTAAAGACTCAAGCAATGAAGTAAGATGAAATGACGATGCATTGTGGATCATCAAATTAACAAAGTGATCTTACAAATAACAATACAAAATTTGAAATGACCTTGATAATTCATACACTATCTTCTTAAGTTTATGATTTCATTTTGTTCTAATATTGCTTTTCATCAAAATAGTAAACACATTAGTAGTAATTATGTTTTGTTATCATCAAAACATCAATTAGAACCTCCTTTAATTCAATAAGGTGGATAACTTCCTTATTAATCACATACCATATGATTGTTAGACTTATTAGGTGAAAATCTTGTCAAAACATATCTTATATGCTATTACCAACATTGAATCTAGTTTCATTTAATCATAAGTTACCCATCTATATCATACAAATTTAATTAATTATGACTTATAAATTTAAAATAAAAATATTCAAAATAAAGGGGCCTTGAGTTACTTAATTGGTCTTACAATAAAAAAAATTTAGTTTTATACTTAAATAATGGAAGAAAATAATAATATTCTCAAATATGTTCTTAATATTTAAATTAGGGATTAAAATCTTAAAATTTTTAGGTCTGAATATAATTAATATAATCGATATTACTAATTATATCGAACACAATCTAATTTAGAAAATTAATTATTTAAAACTATGCTTGATTCTAATTATTAATTTGATAACTAACTTAATTTAATAATTCAAGTGTTGGAAAACTAAATTAAATTTCATAGATATTCCTAATAAAATTTAAAAGTTTTGAAAGTTTTTTAAATAATATTTTCCAGATTTATTGGGAATTTAAACCAATTTAATCTCAACTAATTAAGAAAATTGATTTAGTTAAAATTAAAGGCTTAAAATAGAAAAAAGGGAAAAGATTGTTTGGCTCTTATGATATTTATTATAGATTTGGATTACTTATAATGGCTTGAATGAATTAGATCTTAAAAGGTTAAAGAAAAATATATCAATCTTGTTTGTTAGAAAAGATGACCAAACTAGGGCATATACATTCAAAAAATGTTACTAAGTTATTAGAGCTTTATTAAGGTTATGTTTGGTAGGGTGGTTAGTAATGAAATAGGATGGAATGTAATATTATTCTATCGTTTGAGAGGAGGGTTTATAATGGAATTGAATGGAATATGATGGAAGGGGAAGCTTTTACATTACATACTATTCCATCCTAAATAGTAAAAATGAGTTACCTTCGATTTGATGAGTTTAGGATGGAATGTAAAATGATAAATATGTACTACCTAATATATCCTCAATAATTTTTTATAATACTAATTATACCCTCAACCCCTAATAACAAACAGCAGAAAATATGTGTTTTGATCTATTAACATAAGTTTTGTTTTATCAAGGATATAATAGTTATTAATTATTATTATACATACATTCCATTCTATTCCATTCCATCTATCTTCTAAACAACATTTCACTATATTACATTATGAACCCTTCCATCCCTCTTAAGCAACATTTTTTTAAATATCACATCCATATACATTCCATTCTATTATAAACCATTACATTTCATTCCATTTTATTAAAAACCTTACGTCCAACTAAACATAGCCTAAGACTATTAGTTTCTTGGTTGCTTAAAAGAGAATAAGATTCTTTCAAAATGAATTCCACCTATAACTCCATAATGAAGTGTCTTAGGAGAAACCTGAATCTATTAAATATTATATGTTATATGATGATTTATATAAATATTTCTATTTCGTTTTAGCGATATGTCCTTCAAATTGCTACTTACATTCTAAATATTGTTCCATCCAAATCAACTAATAAAGACTCCAGATGGGATATGAAGTCATAATAGATCAAGTTGCATTCTTAAAGATTTGAGGATCTAATGCTTATCTAAAGCATGTAATATCAAACAAGTTTTAAGTTAAATTAGATGAACGCAAATTTGTTAGGATCTGAAATAAATTATCAAATATCAAAATTTCCACCTTTTAAGAAAAGAGGTGTTTTTCTTAATACATGCTTCATCTTTAAAAAGAGAATTCATTCTTGAGGAAAGTTATAGGTGTGAGGTAGAACTTTAAGAAATTTAAAAACCACAAATTCATATCCAAATACAATAAAAATCTCAATTTGATCTATATGATATACAATCAGGACTTAAGAGACACATAATCCTCGATGCACTAGTAAGATCTATTGTGCCCTAACTAAATTTGATCTACAAATTGAAAAGGGGAAAGTAGATGATAAACTTACTACTTCTAGAAGAGTAATATATGCCATTGATTTTTTAAAATGGAGTGAAGATATAAGATCTAAAATGGGATCCACGTATACTAAACAAGTATAAACTTTGGTGGATGCAACAAATATGATTAAATTTATCATATAAAAGTGGATTTTTGGGGAAAAATAAACATATAGGCCTTGTTTGGTTGGCATGGATTCTTGCTTGGGAAAGTAATCTTTTTCCTAAAATTTATATTATTATGTTTGGT
>JAOSBN010110385.1:0-10815 GCA_027563595.1 Erythroxylum suave
ATCAATAGACTCATCTTCCTTCATTTTAAACAGCTCATACTGATGTACAAGAATACTGATCTTGGACTCTTTCACCTATTTGTGCCTTCATGTGTGATGGATAGAGTGTCCCACATCTCCTTCGCAGTCTCACATCTATGAACTTTATCATATTCACTTCTGCTCATCACATAACTCAGAAAGAACTTGGCCTTTGAATTTAGTTGAAGTCTATCTTTGTGATCAGTTGACCATCTGTTGCGAGGAATGGCATTTCCTTCATCATCTACTGGTTCATATGGTCCATTCTCGATCATATCCCAAAGATCAATGTGTGTGGATTCTATGAAGAGCTGCATCCTGTCCTTCCAATAATGACAATCTTCACCATTGAACGCAGGAGGCCTTGTGACGAAGGCACCTTCAGCTATAAAAACATGTGATTCTACCATAGATCTTTGTCCTTACTTTGTAAAGTTGATTCTTGGAAACCGAGCTCTGATACCAATAGAAGTAAATCACACGTTAGTATAGACTTCACTTACAAGAAACTTGATACAGAAGAAGGGGGGTTAAATGGTGTATCTTTTTTTTGAATATAAAATCTTGCTAAGAACTTCTCTTTCTTGTTAAAAAGATATCACAAGGATTATACAAAAATTATTACGTAGTTAAATCGTAAATAACTTCCATATTATTGTTTAATAAGAAAATAAACTGAAGTAAAGGATAGAAGATAGACACTCTGATTTTTATACTGGCTCACCTCAAGCCGTGGGCTACGTCCAGTCCTCATAGTTCGTCTGAGTATTCCATTATACTTTAAACAATTACAAGTATTCTTTCATCCCTTCCAGAGCCTCTTTAGGTCTCATACAAAGTATTCTTTCAGCTAACGTAGCCTCTCTAGGCTCTCAGCCTTTTCTTTCTCTCACTAGAAAGATATTGTGAGCTTTTGTTACAGTAGGGTTAGCTCTCTTAGTATCGCACTATAGAATTTCTCTTTTCTGAGTAAGCACTGAAAGCTTAAGGATCATTGATTTTCTTAAAAGTTGTAAGATGCGTCAAATTCATAAGTTTCTGAAATCTTCAACTATGACTAGTATTTATAGCCTAAGTCTCTAACTGCTTCTTGATCCTTGATAACTGCTTTTTGATTGTTGATAACTGTCATTTAGTTGAGTTCTGTAACTAATTCTGACTAAGTAACTATCTGACGTGCTATTGTATTGTTTTTGCATCTGTGTTGTCTTGCGTCTATATTTTGTCTTTGCCTGTATTATCTTTGCGTCTGTTTTGTCTTTGTGTCTGTATTGTCTTTGCATCTATATTGTCTTTGCGTCTGCATTGTCTTTGTGTCTGTATAGTCTTTGCGTCTATATAGTCTTTGTGTCTTTGTTGTCTTGCGTCTATGTTTTGACTTTGTCTGTGTTCTGTACTTAGTCTGCACACTTAACACACTTGTCAAAACGTTCATTTGTTTCTAACATTATTATTATTTGATTGTTGAAGTCCTCTTGACTTAACACAAAAGTAATTATTGTTCATGGAATATTATGTGATTTGATACATTACATTAAATGCATGATCAGATAAAGACGTTGTAACCAAAATAGCCAGTCTGAAAGAGCTTTAAGCTTAGAATTCTACACATAAGGCTTTGCTCTATGATTTTCGTATATGATTGAACCTAATACAGGTCAACATCTGTATCTATATTTGAAGGCACTCGGTCACAACAAATAATAATAAGAGTGGAGTCTCATAAACATATGCATTAGTACATGATTATGAATTATATGATTATGCAAATAGTTCTGAATTGTGATGATAGTGTGACATGCCTCACTTGTGTACTTTTAATAAAATGATTAACTGAGATAGATGATGATGTCACCAGAAAAGGTGATATCATTTGTTAAAATGAAGTCTATTGTGTATTTGGTTTATACCTCTTATGTTTAAGGTGTTGAATGAGTGAAATCATCAATGATGGTTTACTCACTGAGTTCGTAAAACTCATTAAAATTGTAACTTGGCTTTTCAGGTACAAGACAGGAGACCTAGTTCCTAAGGTACTCTAGAACATCAATTTGGATTAAGTTATGGCTCAAAGGTCTATTAGCTGACATCTGAGGAGTTGTAGTTATGTTTAATTAGTTTTCTTTGCATATAGATCTTTTGTATAAAGAGGGATGTATACGATAACGTAAATATTTGATAAATGAAAGTACTACTACAATGTAACTTTTGTTAATTAATGAAATGAGGAGTTAAGTTTTTAAGCATTGTGTTCTTTGTTTAATGCCATATAAGTGTATGATATTGGTCTAACATACCATTGCAATAGGGTATACTGGAATCTCCTCTGGTATATACTCTATGGTGTTGGGTGTTAGGATTTAGATATCAAAGCATGGTTTGGCATCCCATGGCTATATAAGGTAATTTAGACATGATAAATAGTGAGAGATTCGAAAAGTGATCACAACTATTTTTATTATAGGTCATCTGTTATAGGCAATGAAGTTAGAGAGTCAGTTGACATAGAACGTGTAGGAACCAATAGAGAGTCTCCTATTGCCGAGTTTGCACAAATGTCTCTAAGAATCCCTGAGAGGAGGGAAAGGATGTAGCACCCCACTCTCATAGGGCATATTCTCGAACACACTGAAGGTATTTGAGAACATATTGTACGAGGGTGACATGCTAGAACAGTCAAACAATCAAACTCATTGCAAATTTGTCACGCATCATACGCCTATTTAGAAAATCGGTAAACCTTTCTGACCTATTTTATTCAAAAACAATTTCAATCACATATGTTACAAACAATTAACACATCATCATATATTCCTATAATCATCTAGGCCCAATATAAAACATTTCAGTCATACAATCATTACATTTTTCAATTCGCATGAATGTTGTACAATATTTACGGAATACAATTTTTTTAAATATAAAAAGAAATAATACATACATATGCAGGTATAACTGATCCCGACCTCTATCTCTTATGTAAAAGCAGTGGTTAGACTCTAATTGGTCTAATTAGGTGTCTCCTTTATGCCTGAAAAATATGTTGCAAATTTTAGGGTGAGTTTTGCAAATTTAGTTGAGTAATCATCCTTGATGGTCCACTTTTATCATGTAACACAACAATTTATATTATCATATAGTTCACATCACCTCAATTATCATCATGTAATATCAAGAAACACGTCATTCACAATTGTCTCATTTCAAAATCCATACAATTCATCTTTTCATTGCAATCATGTAGAACATATTCATCGATAAGCATTCACACATTTCATACAATAAAAGTCCTCAAAACATTGCAATTGTTCAATTTATTCATATCATATATGTATGTAATGTTTGAGACTCAAATTCATTTATTACGTTGTTGTGACCAAATGCCTTTTTCACTATCTCGTATCCGTTCCGGATATCGAGTTCTTTCATATTGTCCCTTATCCATTGGGGATACAAGGCTCATTATATAAATTGAGTCATAAGCTCTTACCACATATGTTAAAGCTTTAAGCTCTTTTTCATTGGTGACTCCAGTCACAACTGCCTTTATATTTCATGCATTAATATATGCATTCATGAAATAGAATGCATTACATATATTCCATCATCATATTCATTCCATTGCATTCACATTCACTTTCTCATTCACACTGGTCATCAGACTTAGTTTGGTATTCAACATATAAGTTAAGAAAACATTTATTCAATCACATTGACATTTAAGGAACACTTCCAATGTGTTATTTACGAATCAAACGCCTTGGACATTTTATGTTTGAAAATCAGTACATATACATCACATATCAATTCAATGCAGAATCAAACAAACAATCAAGGTGAGACCATCTTAGGTTACTCACAATTTCTCCCTTTAGCTTATTACCTTGAAGTCCCAATAATGTCTAAAAGTGGTCACTCAACACACTCCTCTATATGCAATCACATACATTTTCACATAACTACAGTGCACATTCAAATGAATAAGCACATGTGTAAATGTATCGTGTATTATGCATGTTCAATGACAAATTCTCGGGTATGTTTCTTTAATACACTTTGTTTCGGGTATGTTTCTTTAATACACTTTATTTACAACACCTTCCAATCATTGTTTAATCCATAATACACTTTACTCCAATCCTTTCATTCAACATTAACTAAATTCATTTAAGCTCTTATTAAAACCTTAACACATCACATGGAAACACCATCACATGAATTAGTTCAAAAATCACTCAAAAAAATCACTCTTTGAAATTCTAGATGGCTCACAATTGTGTAGGTGTAAGATCGTGTTTTTTAGGGAAAGTCTGGACGATTGTACTTTTCACCCTTTTTCAGTAAGGATTACAATCATGCCTTGTTGTGTTTTTCTGTCAATTTCTTGTTTTATCCAAAACCATCACTCCTTTAACACCAAATTCACTCCAATTTTTCCAGAATGCTTTATCACAAACACATCATCATTCCACATTAATTCAAATACCAATTTTATTATATTCAACTATCAAACTTGAATCAATTTAATTAGCCAATTCAACTACATATTATCATTCATGAAATCCTAACATCACATTCATAGCATCAAGCAATTCATTGCCAAAGTTCTATCATTTCAAGTTGATGATCTCTTTATTTATACCTCAATTTCAGTTCAATATCCTCTATAGACAATTCACAATTTTATGATTGATTATAACCCCAAAAACAGAAAATATTTCCATAGTTTTCTATGTCAAATTTTTTGTACTTTCGTCTACTTCACTGATCTTCATTTAACTTCAATTATCACAATCCTTTATCATGCTTTTTGCACAATTTCTACTTCACTAATCTTCATTTAACTCCTTCATCACTTTACTTGGATCACTGACATTGCTTCTTCCTTCACCACCCATGCGTGCATCAATCTATAAGCATGAAAACATACACCACTCATGCATGCATCAATCCACAAGCATGAAAACATCATTTCTTTATCATTAATCACTATTATTACCATGAAAATGAAAGCACAACTTACTTGTTTTAAGCTTCACACTCTTTAGCAAAATTTCATAAGTTAAGCAAATAAGTCTTCAGTGGAGAGAAGCAAGGATAGAGAATGATAACCGAAAATCCCAAATAGCTAAAATAATTTAGCTCTTACTTTGCATGGTGTGACATTGATGTATTTAGAAAAATCTAAAGACATAGGAATGATCAAGCTAGGTGTTTCACTGATGGAGAACAAGGAAAAGAGTGGGTGACTTCAGTGATGGATGGATAAGGAGAAAGTTCACCAAATGCAGAAATTTTCCTTGCCAAAAACCTGAATAAGTGTCTTAATGATCCATTGCCACATGTCACAATGCATGTAACCCATTTGTCATCCATGTAAGGCTACCACATGTCAAACTTTCATTTATCTCTTATTTCTCCATTTTTTCCTAGTCCAAAATATCTCAAATTTTCAAAAATTTTCAAAAAGTCCGAAATGTCACTAAAAACGCTAAATCAAGTTTAATAGACATAAATTCAATTTTAAAGACAATAATCCACAATTCATATTTTAATCGCATTAAAATCACCTATACCTGAAAAATTTCAATGAATGCATTTACAGTAATTTTATTGAGTGTCAACTTAATTCACGTGTATGGGTATGTCATATGATGTATGAAATGTACTTCTAAATTATCAATAAACTCTTGTGTATAGTATCCTAGGGTTCTTACCCTGATCATAGGGTAATGGAATGTTACAATCCCCTCCCCTCCCCCCCCATAAGAAATTTCTTCTGTGAAATTATTACCTGATTGATGAAATATGTGTGGATATTGCTTTCTCATGTGCTCCTCTATTTCCTATGTTGCTTCCTTACTTGAGTGATTTTTCCATAGGACTTTCACCAATGAAATTACCCGATTCCTCAATTATTTTGTCTGATATCCCACTATCTTGACCGGCTTCTCAATATATCTTAAATTAATAGTAACTTCAATCTCTTGAGTCAGTAACACATGCATCGGATCAGATCATAATGACTTTTCCTAAATGTATCCATATAACATTGTGTGAATCTAAAACATCTTTTATTAGTAATACTAACTAGTAAGTCAATGTTCCCATTTTCCCAATATATCATATGGACCAATACATTTCGGTTTAGTCTATCCTTTTGCCAAACTTCTATCTATCTTAAATCATTTAATTTCTACTACAGATTAATTTCACTTAATAATAGCATCTTAAATCAATTTTGGCCTTCAATCATTCTTAGTTTTTTTTCCAATATAAGGTGGATGACTCTTTCTGTCGAATAACGCCTCGTACGATGTCCTACCGATATCACTATGATAATGATCGTGTTCTTATGAATTCCAAAATATAAGCTCTAATCATATCTCCAATAGCTAAGGCTGTTGGCAAATTAAACATTTATTCACACCTTCAGTCACTTGTTTCTTTATCTTTGGCAGCTAAATGCTATCTTGGCATATTACTACCAGGATGTATAACATAGGTTGCTATGTATGCTTCCTCCAAATTTCATTTCTCAATCATTTATATCAGGTATACATATTGCTTACTTAAATCACAATATATCATTTTCCAATTTAACTCAAAATTTGAATTCATTGTCAATTCTTCAATAAGATTAACAAATTTTGAACCCTCACTTAGGTCTTTTCTAATTCTTTGATATAAAACTAATCTCAAGTTTAATATAACTAATAACACTTCATTTTGCCCCTATTTCAACTCAATCATTCTTTGCTCATTATTGCACTAGATTTGGTGACCTCAATATCTAAATTTGTGCTACACCACTATTGAATTATTTTGTTCTATGCATCAGATTATAATACTAGTTTTACTATGTAATACTTATTTGTACATCATAATCTTCAAGTAACTATATCCATTGTCTTAGTTTGGTATTCAATTCTTTCAAACTCAATCATCATCTCAAACTATAATGATCTATATATACCCAAATATTTCATTGTACATATAATATCTCTAAATTTTCAAAACAATTTCAATTGAAGTAAATTCTAAGTCATGTGCCATATATGTAATCACTTTAGTATGCTGCATTAGATTACATCCTAATATCTGGTGTGAACATCCTTATATATTACTTAACCTTCAGATCTAAAAGAAAATAGCTAACAACAGTTTTGTAATCAATTAGTGTTTTTAATCCCTCAAAAATTCTTTTTACATTCATTAGTCCATCTAAATGACACTTTTTTTTTTTAAGTTTCTCACTTCATCATTACCTCTACTTTCTTTAGGTCTACTAATATACCATGTTCAGATATTATATAACTTAACATATTATTTAATCAAGCTGAGATTCACTCTTATTGAACTTAGCATCTAATTGTTTTTCCTTCATGATAAGTAAGGCTAACCTTAACTGTTCAAATTATTCTTCTCAACTTTTCAAATATATTTCATATATCATCTACGATCACAGTCACTAATCGATCCAAATAAAATTGGAACACTTTATTCTTTATTACCATAACTGTTGTCTGGGACATTTATCAACCCAAAAAGGTATCGCCAAAACTTAATATGCCTATAACTAGTGCACGACATTCTTAAGTAACTAACTTCTCAAATGAGGTAATATTATTTCATGTTTTTCTCTATCTCTCGATTGACTCCTTACCTTAAATGATTCTCTCTATTCATTAGATTTCCGTGATTTCTTATTGACTTACTCTATTGTCTATCCATTCATAATAGTTTCTCCACACATTTCAATTTATGCACACATCTAATTTTACGCCTGGAATGGTATTTAAAATAACTGTTCCTTTCTTACTAGCATCATTTATACTATTTACATGATTTTATCAATCAACTATACTCATTATCGCTTTCCAGTCATTCTCCATGCCTTAATAAGATTGATTTCAACTATCCATAACATCTCAATAAGATCAATTTCTATCATATTTCACATGGTCATAATACTTTTTGCAATAAAGCTCAGTGAAGCAACAAACACATCCATTTACTCTTATACTTTGGTATTTATCATTAAGAACATTTCATCATCCACGATCGTGGTAGACCGTCTCACGATCGTGACAGAAGCTTGTGGATTTGGCCACAATCATGGGGACTATGCCATGATCGTGCCCTCTTCTTTTTCCTTGAATCCATCACACATAGTAACATCATTTACACTTTTAATTTATCCCCAATTTATCATCATACATGCTTTCATGCATTACTCTGATTCATCTTAAAATTTTTGGGATTAAAACTTAAAAGCATTCAATAAGTCATGGATCACTTTTTATTTCATATCTAAGTAAACATTATTTGTCCAAGTAATCACATTATCCAACATACATTCACAATAACAATCCAACTTAACCTTGGGGACTTTTAGTTATCTCGTTATCATTCATCTCATCTTCTAATTATCCTTTATTACATCTTGCATACGTACATTCTCAATCAATTCAAAATTTTAAAAGAATGATTATCATGAAGTTCTGATCTCAATTCCACTGACATAATCTTATATTAAATCATAACTCTTACCATATTAATCAATCAACCATTTCAATTCTAAATTCATCTTCTCAAGGTCGTAACAAATTTATTGTTTTCATTTCAATTGCTTGTACACTATAAATCTTGTCATTTATACTTATATCTCTACTTTCCTCAATCAATCCATACAATGTATTCACATCTATATTACATTCAAGGTTATTGATATCGTAGTCAATATACATCCACCAATACAAATGCATTAAATCTTTATCTGTCATATCTAACCATATACTATTTCTCATTTCTACATATCCACAAACCTTTATTTTCTCACATTCTAACAAATCATCATTCCTCTCACTTTTTCTATCAGCTCAAATTCTTAACAATGCTCATGTATATGACTCATGTAAACGCAACTCAAATTGGGGATCAGTTGCTACTACCTTTTATGACATATCTAAAATGTATGTAACTTGACATATATTTTTAAAAATGCCCCTGTAAGACACTAAGCCTGGGCTCTGATACCAAATTGTAGTCCCCCACTCTTATAGGACATATTCCTAAACACATTGATGATATTCGAGAACATATTCTACGAGGGTGACATACTAGAACAGTAAAACAATCAAACTCATTACAAATTTGTCATGCATCATATGCATATTTAGAAAATTAGTAAACCTTTTTGGCCTATTTTATTCAAAAACAATTTAAGTCACAAGTGTTACACAAAATTAGCACATCTTCATAGATTCCTATAATCATCTGGGCCCAATATAAAACATTTTTAGTCATGTAGTCATTACACTTTTCAATTCA
Source organism: Erythroxylum suave (assembly GCA_027563595.1). Taxonomy (NCBI): domain Eukaryota; kingdom Viridiplantae; phylum Streptophyta; class Magnoliopsida; order Malpighiales; family Erythroxylaceae; genus Erythroxylum; species Erythroxylum suave. The sequence goes on from JAOSBN010110385.1 coordinate 9,355, forward strand.
CATAAATGTTGTACAATATTTGCAGAATTCAATTTTTTTAAAATACAAAAAGAAATACTTCAGAAATATGTGTTGGATTTATGTACATATAGTGCCCTAGAAAGTAAGTGCATTTACTTATAACTTAATTTTCTTTTAGTTACTTTTTGTAATGAAAATATTTATTACTAATAAAACAAAAGAGTTTGGTTTTATATGTATAAGCATAACAAAACTAGTCATAAGGTACCGAGATTACTTTGTAAGTAATATACATATACATAGATATGTATAGGAAACATGTATATTATTAGGATCTAAAATAATTGATTCACAGTTAAATAATCAAGTTGCTCCCTTGATTATGGTTTAGATTGCAATGTTGCGATTTATTTCCATGTAAGTAAAAGGGTTTACTTCAAAGGAATGATAAGTTTTATATCATGATAGTATTTGACTATTGATAATGGCACTATTAATTGAATCTAGAATCACGTAAATTTTGACGATTAAAGTAGGTCATTAATTTAATCTTAAAACATACACTTAAGCTTTCGTTTGTTATGGACCACAATCTTGATAAGTGGTGAACTCATATGTGATTCATTATAATTTTTGATATGATCGGAATGGATTTTTATAGAGTATCAATCTAGTGTCTGCATATTGGAATTATTAATTGAAACATGTATCAGGGAATATTCACTCAAATAGAGAGTTTATAATGATATCATCACTTCTAGATATTTTATGGAGATTGGTGATTAAACTGGCGCCAGTAGTTTGATGGACTAACTATTAGATCAGGAAAAAGAAAGGATGCCATATTTGGAGAAACGGTAGATTTTAAAACTTTTAAGAAATTATTTTTCCAGCGGAAGCAACAAATCCAAATCATCATGCCAATCCATACATGATATGGTATAAGGATAATAAAAAAATAAACAAGATGAAGAGTATTATCGACTCCTTTGCTACAGCTTTAAATCCTTGCTGTGCTATCCTCTCCTTCTTCTTATATCCAAATCCTTTGCTTTTGAATCTTTTGCTTTAGCAATCTATCTTCTCCTTGTTATTGTATCCTCAACCAATTTGATTTACCTCTTATTCTTCAAGGACAATTAGGTTAACAAAATCCTGTGGTGGGAAAGGAGAAGCAATGTTTGGAGGAGATTTTCTTAGAAGAAGATAAATCAAAATTGAGACTCTCTCACTTGGTAATTTCGGTTCACCCTTGTATGAAAGGAGAGAGAGTCTAAAAAATTTGCAAGAAGTCTTTCTTACACTTACAAATTCAGTAATGCATGGAATAGAAGAAGAGAGAGGCATCTAATGCATCACTTCTTTCATTAATAAATCTAAAGCAACCAATAAATGAGACTCTCTTCATTTATCTTTAAAATGTCTATATGAAAAGACCATAACCTAAAATTGAATTACCAATTTCGGTTTTTGTAAGAAGAAAGAAGGAAGATGGTCTAT
>JAOSBN010110406.1:0-10815 GCA_027563595.1 Erythroxylum suave
CAGCACATGTGCCAACAAGCTAATTTGAACCCGCGAAAGTGAGGGTGGTATGTAGTCTTTCTTTGCAGCTTTATCAGTATGGAACTGATCACGCTTCGAGTGTCAAAGAGCATACATATGAGCTGGATTGAACTCTTACCATGATGGCCATGTCGGGAGCGACTCTGCTCTTGCAAGTTGCCTTTCCAATATTAGAGGTCAATTGAGCCGAACCATCGAGTGAAATGTTCAGTACTCGGTAGTCAAGCTTCATGGTAGAATTAGCATACTTTGTCCGCTAAGGGAGTGATCCTGCTAGGTTTGCCGGCACTGCGGCTGAGCTGGCCCTTAGGCAAGGCATCTAGGCATGTGGTGTGCCTCCAAACACTGTATGATCCACTAATGGCCCTCACGTCGGCCCCCCATCTTCACACTCTCCAATGCCTAAGCCAACAACACGAACACCCATTAACTCCGCACTGCCGGTGGCTTCTGAGAGCGCCTACTGCAGCCACACTTGTGTGGGAGTTCGACATTAGGCAGTTCGTCTAGCATATGCCTGGCACAGCCCACAGGATGGTCTGCACGCGCTCAGCCCTACAGTGTAGTTTTGGTGCAATCACTTGATTGTCCGAAAGGCCTTTGTGCCGTGCGACAATGGAATATATTGGAGCCTTACTCTGCGAGCAGCCTCAGGTTACAACTCCTGTTGCACTACACACCTGATGTCAAACACACCGTCGCCTAGAGTCTCGAAGAAACAGAATGGAGGAACAAACAAGTCCGGTCCCACACCAAAACCCAATGGTGTCCGCTCGAAATCTCGGGCTGACGACACCTATCGTATGAATCGAGATGGACAAGAGCAGTGGGCCAAGGAGATGAAGGACGTCACCGAGACGAAACCTGCTGAGGTGGCAGTCCTGCTCTTTTCCTGGGAAGTGGAGGAGGGACTATCTATGAACACGACAAAAGAGGTATGTCTAATGGCCAAGTCATGTACGGGAATGTGTGCTGATCTCGCGCTTTAGTTGAATGGCCTGCAAGAAGTATTTGAGAACCAATATAACTTCAAAGTTCACAAGAAGCTATTGAGCACCCACAAGCAGCAACAACCTCGATATCAGCTGAGCTCGATCTTCAACGACTTTCTCAGCGAACACGATCGACCTGGTAATCTATTAATCGTGTACTATGGTGGGCACGGGATACCCAGCGAGAACGATGGAGAGTTGAGACTTCTCAAGTAAGTGACTTATCACGACTATGGTGCTTTCGCTAACCAAATCTGCAGGGGAAACCCTGATGAGAGCAATCCGAATTTCACAGAAGTGGTATGGAACGATGTCGAGCCTGCCCTCTACAGGATCAGCGCCAATCTGTTGTTGATCTTCGACTGTTGTTACGCAGGTCTGGTTGCTCGAGGCAAGCGTGCATGGCCAGCCTCTAGATCACACTTCGAGTTCATTGGCTCGACAGCGTTCGACCGACCTGCACGTGGTCCAAAGAGTCGTGGTTCTTTCACACGTGCGATGATCAAGTCGCTGGGCGAGTTCGCAGAAGAGGACGGTTTCACACCAAAGGCTCTGGTTCGCAGGATAATGGACTCAGAAGCATTTCGTGGAGCTTCACAACAACCTCTGGTGCATGAATGTGGCAAGTCAAACTCTTTCCGCGAGCTCAAAATCACTCCCGTCCAAAGGCAGACCGGAGGGACGTCGGTGCCGGCGAGGACACCAGAAGAAGCAGTCAACTTCTATCTTCATCTGAAATATGTATTTCGGGAGAAGCCAAGTCAAGAGCACTACAAGGCGCTGGCTGAGCGGCTCGATGATCTTGTCAAGAACGATCGCTTGCCGGTAGCAGCAGTCTTGTGGGAAGGTTTGTCCGAATACAATCCTCGCATGAGCATGGCAGATGCTGCTCGCATGTTGAAGGCACAGTTGGGTCACCGGCTATGCAAACAACCTGCAGGGCGACTGGAGATATCGGCCAGCACAGAGAAGCCTTCGGCGCTACAGCAACGGACTCTTACAACTCTGACCATGGACAGCGGCGTGTTGACCGAGGATCAGCAACCTGATGTGGAGAGCTCGAACCTGCGCAGAAACAGCCAGCATGGTCGACGAGCACACTTCTCCCATCGAATCGCAACACTTCCATTCTTCTTCAAACCGGCACCGATCTGCAGGTTGGGCAGAACCGCCCTCTGCCTTGCGATCCTGGCGCTTTCGGCGATTATCACCTTCTCGCGATTCTCGCATTCTTTCTGGACCTGGCTGGCAAGGTGGACTTTGTAAGGCTGACTTTTGGTGGGTATCTTCTTCTGGGGTCGCATACAGGGACGGTTTGGCATGGTGTAGGCGTTTTCTGCAGTAGTGCATGGGGGGGTTCATGCACAGCCTGGGTGGGGTCGTTGTCTCTATCCCTGACAGTTTTATACCTCCAAGAAGTGTTTGTGCAATGAGGCTGAATGCTCATTCAAAAAGCGAGCAACTGCATTAATATCATCCAACACAGCCAGCATGTGGCCAGTCACGCTCTCATGAGCCGTTTTTCTGCGGTGATAAAGTAGACAACCGCCCTGCCTCAAGAAATAAACTGCCCTTGAGTGCTCGACTCTCTAGATCGTGACCAGTCAGCCTACAAGGCAGATTTTTACCGGAGCAAAAATTCGCAACCCTGCTTTTGACAATCGATTGCCACGACCCTGTTGCCCCAGATGGCCACTCAAGATCAGGTTGGTCACCGAGACATGGCACGCGGGTGACCTCGCACACGCTAGCTGACGTTGCTGATAGACGAGTCCACCCCTATCCCGCTCATCAAGCGAAGAGCGAGGATTCGCGCTGCCCATCAAGAATTCCGTCACCGTCAGTTAAGCATTTTCCCGGACCGTATTGGACCCGAAAGATGACCTCGCTAATACTGGCCATAGGAGAAGCAGGATTACAAAGAGGGGAATAAGGTGTTCTGCTACAAAAAGATATGGGAGGTGACCAAGGCGACGTGGAGCATCAAGAAGAAGACCTGGGAGTACAATCTACGGCTCGAAGGGGCTTCGGATGTCAAAGTCGTAGACCAGAAGGAAATCGAGGACATCATTGTCGACGAAGAGAATGAGGACGATTAATGGACTTGGTTATGTTCTGGCGTGTTTTGGTGGTGGCTGTGTCACGATGTAGCTGAGTCTGGCAATTCCACTAAGAATGGGGATTCCCGCCGGCCAGTAGTAGCGTTCCAAGTGTTATTCGTAGGCGTCGGTGGGGAGGCCGCGCTGCAACACCAGCCAGTGTAAACTCAGCGACCTTCAGAAACACATGCCACTTTTGTTCTTAGCCCTTATGCACAAGTTCGATGTCCTGGACCTTCATGCCGGGCATCTCACTGGAGCAGCCGTAACCCTCACGTTCCTGCAAGCGTAATCGGTCACCATGTAGTGCCGCGACGCATTGGTTGGCCTTGCAAAGAGCCCCGTTTGTGGGAATCAACGTCCCTTGCTTCCAGAAATGTCAGCTATACCTCTGGGTCTCTTCTGGGAAGTTCTCTCTGTGCTTTACCTTATCTAGGGAACTCATTCAAGTAGCTATGTCATCTTATAACATCGACGTAGAGAAAGCAGCTGGCTTCAAAGCTTTTGAGGCACAGTCAGGAAGTGTTTCAATTGCTCCTAACTCCCCTAAAGACTCTCAAGCGGAGACGCTCGTCGAAGATGAATCTACAGCCACAGACGATGGCAAAGGTGTTCCTGAAGATAGGGTGGGCACTTGGACCAGATGTGTTAGCGGACTCCGGAAATGCTTAGAACCAAGTTCGTGGTTCAGGTCGAAGCACACTGGCGAGTACAAGCTTGAGTCAGTCGTTCGAAAGATCCACGACCAGCCTACCGGCTACCCAAGACTAGCAACTTTCCTGGATTCTGATGAGAACTTTATGATCTACCGCCGCTTCGGCTACTTACAGTCGCGTCTTCTACTAGAGAGACAGGATGAGCTTCGCACTTTGGAAATGAAACTGGACAGAATGGACTTGAAAGACGCTGCCGCTTCATCCGAGACCTTACAATCTCGACTCGACATGTCCAAGCCAAGGAAAGAGCTGTTCGATAAGATTGAGTTGAAATGGAATGCTTACTGTCAACTGCTCTCGAATGCTTCGACAATGACTGCTATGAACAGACCTACCTCTGTCGAACAACATAGCGTGTGGAACTGGATGAGAAACGTCAAACCTGTCAGATCGGCAGAAGCGAACTTTGTCCGCTGTTCTGAAGATTTGGTCATTCTAAGACCCGGCCGAGAGCACGCCTGGCTCGACTCTGGCGTGGAGAAGTTGCTCAAATGGCTTCAATGGAAGCCCATACGACAAGCCTTCCAGTCCCAAGACACCCGTGACAAGTCTGATGGCAAGGACGGCACAGTCTTGTACACTCGATCTCGGATCGATAATTTTGTGGTTTCAATCATCACTATCATGGTCTTAGCTCTGCTGATAGTTCCTATCTGGATCTTGTATACCCTTTCAGACAAGGATGGAAATATGCAGAAGGCGAGTTTCGAATGTGTCGGCGTGCTTCTCGTGTCAACACTGGCTTTCTCTGCGTGCATCAGTCTGTTCACGAGAGCTAGGAGACACGAAATTTTGGCAGCTTCGGCGGGTTACTGTGCTGTGTTGGTGGTGTTTATAGGAAATATTGGGCAGCGTACGCCCTAGGACGCCATCAGTCGGTGGATGCAGTTCGTGTTCTTGACGTACCCGAAATCTCAGGGTTGGCGTTAGATGGGATGCTGTAGAATGACTGGACGCAAGTCCGGGCTTTGGAGCAGAAGAAATTTCATCAAAACCACAAAGTCTTGCAAGCAAAGTGACCTGACTGAACTTTGCCCGTGGCACCATAGGCAAGCCCAAGCAGTAACACCCAGAGAACATCGATTGATGCCATTGGATAGATCGCTGGCAACAGGGCTGCCAAGACAAGGACTTGCCTCGAGAGAAGATCATGGTTGAGCTCTGCGCTGCGAGCTGTGTGGAGCTCAAGTCATGAGCCACTACAATATGATTCAGTTCGCCTTCCATGCATTCCACGATCCCAGGCACGATGGAAGACCTGAATTACTGCAGATAGTGCTGCTTTCACTGGAGTTCAGGTTGGAATAGATGAGTCGAGCGTGCTACGTGAAGTCGAGCAGAGAGATTCTCGTGGTGAGGACTCAATTCTCTCAATTTCGGCATACCGTACGACCAAGTCTATGCAAGACGAACATCATCGTGAGCAGCAAGGAAGCACACTCCGGACCCATCTACATTGGCCTTGGCCTTGACCAACATATGTTCGGCCAGTGACCCATGAATCATGCGTACTGGTGAAAGGAATTGATTGGTGCTCAGCCGGCATATTGGGCACCAGGACTTCTGGAAGGTGATACGAACGTCAAGTATGACTGAAGAGCGTGGAATCAAGGATCTGTTCAGCAACGCGTAAATGTCAGCGGAACCATTGTTCCCAGTCGTACCGTCGCATCTGTCAAAGCATGCGATGCAGTGCTCAATCCGCCTAGGAAATTTCACGGCACATGTGGACTTGGCTGCGGGTGGAAATATTCCACCGATAGTACAAATGAGGTGAGTGGCATCAAGAAAAGAGTATGTTGCTTGAACTATGGCCGAATCTCTTCATGCTGACGAGGAGGTGTGAGGGTTGGAACTCAGTTTTGTTCTGTTAGAGTGTTGATCTATCATGGCGCGCTCAACGATTGAAGCGATCAAATCGGGTCTGTCTTCATCCCTGACTCGATTCCTGCTGCTAAGGAATGGAACAAGAGAGCTCTGGACCTAGCAGATCGCGGTATCAAATGACAAGAGCAGGACTCTGCTGTCGATGATGTTCCAGCCATACGTTGGTTGTCCTCGGAATCTTCCATCGCCAATCTCGTTCAGTTGCAGCGTTTAGATGAACTCAAGGTGCCATCCAGGATCCATTCTACGAATCGTTTGTAAGAAGACGGTTTCACAGTTCTGGAGCACCGAGGACTGCTTTGGATCATCTACACATGTGGTCATAATCATATTCCTGCCCGTGCTGAAGCCACACCGCCTCAGCTGAGATACAATTCTACGATTCGATGACTTCCCAATCCTACCTTCCACAACTGCGATCATCACGTCTCTGGTAGACTTCGCATTAGTCTGGATGTGCCAACAGGAGCAACCCACGATCGTCTTGATCGATGATATCGAGCAAAGGGCTTCGCAGCTCCTTAGCGGCTGGCTGATCCTATCACCTGCCTATATAAAGTCTGACTGTCATGGTGTTGACTCAAGTTCTTCAATATCTTCATTAAATTCACCATCAGCATCATCATCAGAAGACGTTGATTTCAAAAGCATGTCGAAAGTTCCTTCAAAGAAACCAGTAACCTGGACCTCAGGAGAGCCATCCTCAGACTCCAGCGCAAAGACTGCTTTTAACGTGAATTGTCTCACTTGCAAGTACAACACGTGTTCGGGATGCGCAGGAAACGCTCGCCGGTAGGATCAAGAATTTTCAAGCTTCGAATCAACGCTGACCGCTTCATCAGAAACGGGGTCACATGCACACAATGCGCGGGATGCGGTTGGACTGCGACCGTTTGCAGAACCTGCTCTCGGACAACTTCGAGAGCAAGTGTGGCTACAACGCTGACAAGGCATTAAAGGTGAATTTTTGATCTGAAGGTCAAGCTTCGAGTCGCATCACCCGAAACTGTAACTGTCTCGTCATCGAGAATGCAGGCATTGATGGTGGACCCAGAATGAATCTGCTAGTGAAGAATTCCCAAGTGTAAGAAACAGAGGAGGGGAATTTGGTTGATTGGACCTACTGCAAGTGTGTCAGCGAGCGACTTCTCTTTGCGTTCAGTGCAACCTTTTACAACTCGGCCTTGGTTCCAACGGGTAGGCTGAGTAATGCCTCTCACTGATGCTCATATAGCATCCGCTCTTTACGTGATATTTCATACAATCGAATGGTTTGTCACATAGTACAACGAGACATTGCTACATTGTCGAGCCAGTCTTGTTCACGTTAATGCAGTTCTATTTCGACAGTCGCATTCCACTTGAAGACATACAAACGGATCTTCAAGGATGCCGTATACAAGATCGATCCTGTCAACCAGGATCTAGGATGCAGAGAGGGGAACAGGTTTCCGTTGCATTCCATTGCTTAAAGAGTGGGGTGTGATCACTTGGAACTGCATGATGCTAAGGAATCCTCGTTTGAGCCCAACGTGTGCAACACAAATGTGAAAGTCCCCTGCATGACTTTCCACGGTACTAGCCGCGAGCTGGAGAACACCGACTCGTTTGCGACATCTACCGCAAGTCTGGATTCTCCCTTGACTACACGATTTGGTCGATGCCTGCTTTTGTACCGAAGACGTTGCAATGGCCCAGATTGCAATACACCGTGTTTGATGGTACTCATGACGCCGAACTCAAGTGCCGTATACCCTGGTCTTCGAGTCTTGCAGTGTCATGCCACAGTCGGGGTTCCAGTCACCTCGCTCCTGTCTAGCGCGTTGCTTGGTCTAAAGAGCCGAAATTCATCATGCAACTAAGACCAGTCTCTTGCTCTATCTCTCTTCGATATTGTAGTCTTGCTTCAAACGCCTCGTATCCAGTTGTTGACGTGAATAGTCAGCTTCGTCAAATCGAAGGGCGACTAGCTGACACCTTGGTCATCTGTCATACTTTATCATCTGCACCTCTCGGGGCCGAGCGCTCGATGACACCTAGTGTGTTGGTTGTGCAACATTGCGATCCTGTAAAAACACCCGGAAATCGGCCCTTTCGCCGGGAAGTGATTCGTGATTCGGTCGAACTGTAGACAAATTCTTTCGTCCTGATCTTCATTGGACAATTAGTATGGGTGGACTTGAGTTGTTCATGACTTCATGCATCAATTTCTCCTTCAATCAGCCGATCCTCATCCTCGGCTCAGACCGGCAGCATCGACCTAATGAGTTGACAGACAAGTATAGAGGAAAGGAGCGGGATCGATAATGTGAGAAGTCAAGCCTTTGCAGAGTATTCTTCATAACAGCTGGCATAATAAGTAGGTACTCAGCCTCAAATTCTAGCATGAAAGTTGAGAAACCATGTCTAGGCAGCTCTTCTTCTCCCAGTAGCTACAGCTCAGGACGTGTCCTCTAACAGTATGAAGTCAGACCGAATAGCCCAGATTACCATCACGTACATGCCAGAGCCAGACCTTGCTGACCAATACCGGCGGAACTGTGGTATCATAGTCACACTAGCCGGGAATGTGTTGCGCCAGAATTTCATTGAGGTTTGAACTGATTCTTTCTGACACACAAGAAATCGTAGATGTAGCAGTGTTCATCACTCCAAAGCATGGTCAATCGGGGGAGACTTCCACTGCCTGGTGGTCGCGCCCCCACAGACGCGTCGAGTGTCCATCACGCGTGCCTGCGGGTGCCTACGTCATCAACTATGAAAGTTAACACCTGTGGTTGCGCAGAAGTGAAGGACTTTTGTTCGATCCTTCGTATCTCTGGAATTTAATGTAGACGTCTTTGGCATAAAGATGCGAATATGAGTACTGGGGATTTGGATTCTTTACGCTCGCAATGGTCTATGTTATACTCGAAAACGCTCCCAGATCTTGCACGTGCCAAACACCCGGCGCAGCAGAAATGGCCAGTCACGCTCGATCACTGTTTTGCTCGCATCATACTTGACAACACGATTGGAGATGGCATTAAGCAATGGGATCATGTGATCAAGAAGCCAGCTGTGAGGAACATGGATCGAACACAGCTCGAGCAAGCGATCGAGCTGGGAGAAAGGATACAAAATGGTAAAATTGATCTTCTTGAGCTGGACCAGAAGAGTTTGAGCGCCAGAGGTAAAGGTGAGAAGAAGTACAAGAATCTTGGAAAGCGTGACAGGGATGATGTTGATAATGAGAGTAAGAAAAAGCCAGTACATAAGAGAACAAAGATCACAGCAGATCAGAGACAGTCCACGTTGCCCTTCACCAAAGCTGGTGTTCAAACTGAGAACCCAACTGATTCGGCTGTTCTGGAGACCTCCACTGAAATGTCTTCCTTACCAGATCACAAGATCATGAACTTGGATGCAACCTTTGCTAACCCGAACACTCATGATCTCCTACTGAAGATCCAGAGACATGCAAGTCTGACAGCTTATCGTAAGCGACTCTACAGTACTCTGCTCTCGGTTCCGCCTGGTGCATACACCACATACCAAGCTATGGCGACATTTCTCGAGTCTTCTGCAAGAGCTGTCGGTAATGGAATGAGGAACAACCCTTATGCGCCTGACGTGCCATGTCATCGCGTCTTAGCTAGCGATGGAAGCATAGGAGGATTCGGTGGAAGCTGGGGCGAAGAAGGCAAGCATGCGGGGAAGAAGCGAGACTTGCTCAAGAGTGAAGGTGTGCATTTCGACAGCAGAGGGAGGGTCAAAGGACCTGTCTTCCGGGACTTTGACGACCTATCAAGAAGGACGAGTACTTGAAATCGGCCGAGGCTGAATCCGTGGGCTTGAGAAAATGTCAAGGCTAATGCACGGCGGTTCAGTCCTGCCTTGCAGAACGCACATCATGCATGAAAATTGCCTAATGCAGTGAGCTGTCTTGGAGAGCTATCGGGAAGCTAGGGGCTGGATGTCAATACTTTCCATGACTGGCATCGCAACGACCAACCTCTTCCATGCCATGATGAATTCATACAGAAGGCTCGACTCGACCCGCCTCGCCATGGCCTGTCCCATACAGCCAAGAGGTGATACCGCCCACGAGGCAAACCTGGAAAGCTGTGACATGGCTCCCGTCCTGGAAAGGAAAGCAGCTTTCGCTTTCGGAACCTGACCATACAGGCAGATCATCCGAAAACGCCAGTTCACAACGAATTTCTCAGCCGAAATTGACCATTCTGTCCCATATATCGAAGCAAACTCTGAGTCCCTCAACTGACGGATCTAGCGGAGGACCCTCACAATTTGCAGACGAACGGTATTCGCTACAGGTCTAGACGGTCAGAAGTCTTGGACTGAATACCAAACCTGACAGAGACGACTCCAAATTCTTCACCGAACCCGTCCTAGATCCTCCAGAGCCACCGAGCCGAATCTCACCTCACATGAATCGGTGACAGTCCAGAAGCTCGTCAAACGGCGCCAAAGCTGCCGAGTACCTTTGAGCGACACCCGCGCTAGACTCACTAATGTCTGCCTTGCTATAATTGACCGCGACTGCATGCAGACAAGACGCCCCGGCGGATCGAAATGGACGACGCACGAATGGAGGAAGGATAAACGCTTCTGCCTGCTTGCCTCGAGAAAGGCGCAGTGGGTGTGCTGTCGGATCTGCAAGGCTGAGGCACTGCCCGGATTGACACTGCCGATCCAGCCACATGGTAAGCGAGCGATCTTGGCGGTATCGAGAACATGCATGGGGAGCGCTCAGAACGTGTCTGTGAGAACCAGATCAATATGTCAAGTCGGCTGGCAAACGCACGAAAAAACTGTGCAAGATAGAAAGAAATAGAATTCGTTACATGAAGTGTATTGGTGGCCGAGACTGCTCGGCATGTAATCTCTAAGCATCAATTCATGAGAGAATATCGCCCTTCCAACCAAAGAAATCCTCCTCGTCCCACCCCGTTCAAACACTCAACCGTCGCGTCCAGCCAGCCGTGAAGAAAAAGTCGGAGAACATCGAGAAGGAAAGAATAGGAAAAGAGAAACCGTGCAGTTCCGGACCATTGTACTCCCCTCCCCCCCGTTTCCAATGTCGTTGCTGTTGGTACA
>JAOSBN010110417.1:0-10814 GCA_027563595.1 Erythroxylum suave
TTTAGTTTAGTGTGAACTTTTCAATACACTTGACTTCCAGCTCAAGCTACGCCTTACACTCGATTTGTTTTCCGGCATAAATCCTACCTCACAAGTGATTTTCCACACAACCACTCAACTCACAACAGTGACAAGAATGAAAAAGTAGTAGAGATGCTCAATACAACTTTGAGTAAGCTAAGAGTAATTGAGAGCACAATTTTTCACAATAGTAGTATGACTTTGCTTGTTGGATAACTCTTTTCTTCTTTGATGTATCACCCTTTATTTAATCACTTTCAGATCAATGTAGCCGTTGTTGTTCATCTTCTAGCCATTGGTGATTGTTCATAGATGTTGCATGATTTATTTCCTTTCCATTTGTGATTGATTCAGACAAATTTTGCTCTGTTTCACATTGTAGTCGACTAGTCGTGGTGTTCCAGTCGACTAGCACCAACATTTTTCCTCCAGATTCATCTACGCTCTTCGAATAGTCGACTAGTATACTTATCCACCTTATAGGTCTGTTGTTTTTAATCGATTTGCAACATGTTGGTCGACTTATTTTAGCACGAACCATCAGACCTGATGTTCTTAGTCAACTTGCCACCTTATAGTCGACTAGTGAAGACTCCAACGGATATATTTCATAAAATCTTCCCATAATCTTCACTTTAAATGTCTCTAGCACATTTAAGGAGATTGCCAACTTGATTTTACACTGATCTTGATTTATACAAGTCTTCAATTTAAATTATAACACCTGAAATCATTTCTTAATCATTTCTATATATTTTATTATTATCAAAACATGAAGGGATTTAATTTGTCAACTACCATTGGTCCAACAGATTCTTCGTTACTTGTTTGAATTTACTCTCGAGCCTCCTATGAGTTTCCTCCGTGCCTCCTATCTTGTCCAAAATTTTGTCCAATTTTGAATTCATCGAGCTTGCTTCATCCTATTGGAAGTTTTATTGCATTTGAAGCCTGAATTGCCATTGTTATTGTTCAACCAGGAAAAATTGGGGTGATCACCTGGGGTTGTATGTGTTAGAGTAGAGATTGTTACACCTTCCTCATCCAAATTATACCCCCATATTATTTATTTTCTCCTTGACTTGAGCTGCGTGACCTTCACTTGAGCTAAAGATGACACCTTCATATTACTAAGTTGTCACATCAAATTGTCGATCTTAGCTTGTATCTCCAGCATCTGATCGACTACAACAACTACCTTCTACTCTCTAAAAGTAGTAGGTTGCTTACTTCTCTCGCTCACCCATAAGTAGTTGTTGCTTGCCATCTCCTCTATTAGCTCCTTTTCTTCAATGACAGTCTTTCTCATTAAAGATCCTTCCAACACTGCATCAATCGTGCAGTAGATGGGTTCACTTTGTTGTCAAAAATATGCCAAAAGAACTTCTTGGGAAAGTTATGGTGTGGGCATCTCCTTTACAAGTCCTTGTAACTCTCCCACACTACGTAAATGGACTCCCCGTCACCTTATTAGAAGTTGATAATTTCCTTTAATTATCTTAATGGTTTTTGTCAATGGGAACTATCGTGATGTTAGCAGGGCTCAGTGAATGGTATAAAGCCTTTGCTTTACCTTTAAGTGTAAAAGGGAAAAACCTAATCCTAACAGTATCCTCCGACATTTCGTGATACCAAAAAGTGTCACAAATCTCGAAGAAACTCACAATGTGTGCATTCAGATCTTCATTCGGCAGTCTATAAAATTGGACATTCTATTAAAGTATTTTCAAGATGGCTAGCTTGATTTCAAATGAGACAGCTTGAACAGGTAGTTTAACCACTCCTTAGTTCGCTAGGTTAAACCCTGGCCTCATAAAGTCCACGAGGGTTCTCTGTTGCCATCCAGGGTTCACTTCCAAATCCACGTTCCTTTAAAATTCCTTAACCATTGTTGACTTTCCTATCTCTTCTTCTTTTTCTTTCCGAGCTTTCCTAAGGTTTCGTTTTAATCGGATTATGCCTAAATCTAATGTCTTTGCTATATGACACAAATCCCTCATAACTCTTATGCCCATGTAAAAGCATGACTCCGAAGTAAAATGAAAGAAACAAACAAAATTTAAAAAAACTACTATAACGCCTTAAACTATAAAACTAAATTAGCTTCCCTGGCAATGATGCCAAAGACTTGTTTGTAAGGTTATACACGCTAAATTTGTCTAATTATTAACCTTGGTAACTTTCGCAAGTGCACGGGTCATTTGCATAGTACCTAAGGTGTCGATCCCACGAGGAAGCCTAATCTAATCCTAAAATCTAAGCTCACCCTGAACTATAATAATTCTAAACAAATAACTAATGCAAAAAATCAATTGCAAGAATTTAAAGTGCCAAATAATAAAAAAAGTAGCGATCACAAAACCCAATCCAAAATCGAACTAGAAATCACAAAGTATAAGAAATGATATTTTGAATTGAAACTGGTGAAAACCTAACCGATTATGGAATCATTGAATCAATGGGTCTAGACGGTCCTTAGTGAATCACTCTCTCTTAAATTATAATTCATAAATCCTTAATTCAAATTATGGAATTGCAATCTCTCAATTCACAATTGATCCAAAACCTAAATAAGCTCTTAAATTGTCTACTAACCTATAGAGAATGTATGCTCGATCTTTAGTTACACCACTCTACCGGTTTGATTCAATTCTCTACATATCAATTCACCTAACTCTCGTTCGCCCAAATTGATTATTTTCACTTGGTTCACCCTCTCAATTTGTTGTGGAATTGTTAAGAGCATAATTGAAATCACAAGTAAATCAATAAAAACATGATCAATTAAATTTTAATAATCTCAATAGTCAAAATCTGAAGGTGAGTATAAACATTAACTAAACATTCAACATAGGGATTCTCAACACCTATTTCATGTCTACACATAAATAAAATTGAAATGAATGGAAAATATTGTCGGGAATGGAATCTCAGAAGTGACGACTGTGAGAAACCACTTGTTCTGAGAAGTACGTCACATCTAGCTCATCTCCATCTCTCTCTTCATTTGTCTCCTTCCTCAATCTCTTTATCTCTCTCTAAGTTTCTCTTGGTATTGGTTGAATCAAGCTCTCTTGCAAAACTCTTTAGTCACTCCAAAGACTAATGCTGCTATCACATCATATTCTATTTATTCTGTGGAAGCCCGAGATCAAAGTCAAGGTCGAAACAATCTGAAAAATCTTGCAAAACTTGATTTTTTACATCAGCTCGTGGCCTGCACCTAAATCTTTATGTCACAATCGTGTCCCAATGTGCACTATTGTGGCCTGGCTACCACTGGCCACAATCATAGGCTATATCTTTGGCCCGAAAGCTCTTCACACCTTCTCTGTTGAACCGTTTACCTTAAAATATTAACAAACCCATTATAGTTCCTCAAATATATAACAATTAAGCTTAATGATTCAAACTAACCCATAAAAAGACTTAAACATACAAACTAACATAATTAAATCCTAAATGCACACTCAATACTCAAATTCAATTCCCAAGTAATGACCCCTACAAGAGGCTGTGGGTATCATCTCCTTCTATCAGAAATGGGAATCCTTTATTGGCTACCTAATCACCTTCGAATACCAATAGTTGTACCCAATCACTACCCTAAGAGCGACCTTGCCTTGAGGCAATAAGGAATGATGTCAAAGCATATGATTAGTATCCAAGATGTCATTGAGTACCTCAAGTCTAAGGATTTTGTACCATTGCTATGATGAGATGAATCATTAACATTCGACAAATCATCTATATGATAATCTCATAGCGGGTCATCCGATGTCCTTACTACCCTCAGTAAGTATCCATATGTTAACTCTAAACATCTCATGTTTATAGTTTATGAGATCCAATGCTTGATTAATCAAAAAGTTTAACATGTGCTAGTTTTTCCCAATTAATGAGTCTTATTAATCCTATTACTAGGGATTATTTAGATATTAACATAATTATACATGATAGGAATCTCATTATCATGATCTTATTATGATTTCCTTCATGCTATATTTTGTATCACGGACTTCATTAATCCGATTTAAGATCAACATCAATTCATATATAAAAGAATATCAAATTAGTAAAAAATTTCTTTCATTTTATTAGTCAAAATAAAATCAGTAAAGAAGTAGTAAAGTTGATTGTCTTTAGAGCTCTACTCTAACAACCTTTGTATCTAATGCCATAGGTGAGTACACAAGAATTAATTTTCCCTTAAGGAAGTAGCTTAGTCAAAGGATCAATGATGTTCTGATCTGTGGGCACTCTCTCTATCTTCACATCACCTCTATTAATTATCTCCCTAATCAATTGATATCTCCTGAGTACGTTCTTGGACCTCTGATGAGACCTCAGTTCTTTGGCTTAAACAATAGCCCCATTGTTGTCACAGTAGAACAATATTAGACTATACTAGGAACTACTCCAAGTTTCATAACGAACTTTTTAATCCAAATAGCTTCTTTTGTCACTTCTGCAGTTGTAATGTACTTTGACTCAGTCGTCAAATATGTAGTCGACTCTTGTTTAAAACTCTTCCAACTAACTGCTCCACCATTCAGTATGAAAACATAACCTAACTAGGATTCGAAGTCATCCTAGTTAGATTGAAAACTAGCATCTGTATGCTCACTCACTGCTAGATCTCCATTTCTATATATCAAAAATATATACCTAGTCCTTCTCAAGTATTTTAGGATATTCTTGACAGCCACCCAGTGATCCTCACCAAGATCTGATTGATGTCTACTCGTAACACTTAGAGTATATGATATATTGGGTCTTCTACATAACAAACATACATGATTGATCCTACTACTGAAGCATACAGGATCATGTGAGTCCTCTCATCTTGTGTCTTAGGACATATAGATTTTGACAGGTTTGTCCCATGATTCATAGGAAGAAACCCTCTCTTGGACTGCTTCATACTAAACCTATTTAGTACTTTGTCTATATATGTTGACTGTGAAAGACCTAGCAACTTCCATTATTTATCTCTATAGATCTTTATTCCTAATATATAAATTGCTTCTCCAAAGTCTTTGATGTAAAAATTTTGAGACATCATTTCTAATTAGTAATATGTCATCCATATATAACACAAAGAATATGATAGAACTCCCGCTAAACTTCTTGGACACACAAGGATTATTAGGATTTTGTGAGAAACCAAATTATTTGATTGTCTCATCAAAACAAATGTTCTAACTCTTAGATGCTTACTTTAATCCATAAATAGATTCTGAAGCCTGGATACCTTTTTACCATCTCTGGATGTGAAACCCTCAGGTTGTATAATACATCCTCAACTAGGTTTCCATTTAGGAAAGTCATCTTCACATCTGTTTGCCATATTTCATAATCATAATGAGTAGCAATGGCTAGGAGTAATTTATTGGATTTAGCCATGGCTATGAGATTAAATGTTTTGTCATAGTCAACTCATTATCTTTGACGATAACCTTTAGTGACTAGTCTCACTTTATAGGTAATCCATTTTGAACTTCACGATCTAAAGACATTCTTCAGATTTTAAACTCTTCAGAGCCTCTTCATAAGTTGTAGGTTGAAATGCTCGTGACAGAGAACATTCAATCACATCACGATCGTGCACATCGGGACACGATCATGACATAATGGTTTAGGTGCTAGCCACAGGCTGATGCAAAAACTCAAGTTTTGTAAGATTTTTCAAACCGTTTCAACCCCGACTTTGACCTAGGGCTTCCAAAAAATAAATAAAACATAGTGTGATAGCAGTAGTAGTCTTTAGAGAGACTAGAGAGTTGTGCAAGAGAGCTTTATTCAACCACTACCGAGAGAAACCTGGGGAGAGATCAAGAGATTGAGGAAGGAGACAAAGGAAGAGAGACAAGGAGATGAGCTAGATGCGACTTACCTCTCGGAACAGGTGGTTTCCCACTGCTATTGCTTCTGAGATTCCATTCCCGATAGTATTTTCCATTTATTTCAGTTTTACTCATGTATAGATATGAAATAGGTGTTGAGAATTGTTTTGTTGAATGTTTAGTTGATTCTTATACTCACCTTCAGATTTTGACTATTCAAATTATTGAAATTTAATTGATTTTGTTTTTATTGATTTAATTGTGATTTCAATTCTGCTTTCAATAATTCCACAACAAACTGAGAGGGTGAGGACAAAAAAACGTTTAAGTGTGTTTTTATACTCACCTTACATTGTGTGTTTGTTATTTTGTTTACTTGAGGACAAGCAAATGTTTAAGTGTGGAGATGTTGATAGTTGTGGATTGCAAGATGTTTTAAGGTGTAATTGGTTATGTATTTAGTGTGAATTTGAGTGCTGAGTGTGCATTTAGGGTTTAATTATGTTAGTTTGTGTGTTTAAGTGTTTTTATGTGTCAGTTTGAATCTTTGAGCTTAATTGTTATATATTTGCGGTATCGTGATGAGTTTGTTAGTGTTTTTGGGTAAACGGTAAAGAACAAAGAAGATATGAAGAATTTTCAAGACAAAGACAAAACCCACGATCATGACAAAGAAGGACGATCCAGCAGTAGCCAAGCCATGATCATGCAACAATCGTGTACATTCGGGCATGGTCATGATAGAGAGCTTTTAGTCATTCCACGATCGTGCACATTGGGACAGGATCGTGATAGAAAGGTTTAGGCATTGACCATAGTCATGGCCACGATCATGGCCTACATTGGGCTGATGCGAGACTTAAGTTTCATAAGATTTTTCAGACTGTTTTTACCCTGACTTTAACTCAGGGCTTCCATAGCATAAATAAAACATAATTTGATAGTAGCAACATTCATTTGAGAGCCTAGAGAGTCGTCCAGGAGAGCTTGATTCAACCAATACCAAAAGAAACCTAGGGAGAGATCAAGAGATTGAGGAAGGAGATAGAGACATGGAGATGAGTTAGACGTGATGTACTTATCAAAGTAGGTGGCTTCGGAGATGAGTTAGATGCGATATACTTCTCAAAGTAGGTAGTTTCCTACTATCTCTACTTTTGTGATTCGGTTCTCAGCAGTATTTTCCATTTATTTTAGTTTTATTCATGTATAGAATTGAAATAAGTGTTGAGAATCGTTGTGTTGAAATGTTGAGTTGATGTTTATACTGACATTCAGATTTTGTCTCTTGAGATTAACGAAATATAATTGATTGTGATTTTATTGATTTCAATTATGCTAGTAATAATTTCGTAACAAACTTAAACAGCGAGCCAAGTGAACATAATCAAATTAGGCTGAGAGTTAGGTGAATTGATATGAAGGGAATTGAATCAAATCGCTAGAGTCATCTAATGAGAGATTGAGCATAGATTCGCAGTAGGTTAGTAGACAAATTTAGAACTAATTTAGGTTTTTGGTAAATTGTGAATCATGAGATCGCAATTCCATAATTTGAATTAGGGATTTAAGAATTATAACTTGAGAGAAAGTAATTCCCCAAGACTGTCTAGACACATTAATTCAGTGATTCCATAATTGGTTAGGTTTTCACTAGTTTCGAATCAAGATCTCATTTATCTCACCTAGTGATTTCTAGATTGATTTTGGGTTAAGTTGTATGATTGCTATTTTATTACTCTTTGGAACTTTAAATTCTAGTAATTGATTTTTGATTGATTAAAATTCTACATTAGTTATTTGTATAGAATTATTGTAGTTTAGGGTGAAATTTGATTTTAGGACAATTAGACTTCCTCGTGGGATCGACACCTTGGGTATTACGCGAATGACCCATGCACTTGCGGAAGTTTCCAAGGTTAATAATTAGTAGAACTTAGCATGTATAACCTTGTGAACAAGTTTTTGACGTCAATGCTAGGGAAGGCAATTTAGTATCTATAGTTTAAGGCATTATAGTAGTTTTTATTTTTGTTTTTATTTCTTTCATTTTACTTAGGAGTCGTGCTCTTACATGAACACAAAAGTCATGAGGGGTTCGAGTTTTGTAGTAGAGACATTCGATTTAGACATATCGCGATTAGAGCGAGCCCTTAGGAAAGCTCGGAGAGAAGACTAACGGTCAGACTAAGATCATTAATCGTATAGTGGAGATGTATCTTCGTTGCTTCACTAGTGAGAAATTTAAGAAGTAGGTTGACTGGCTTTCTTAAGCAAAATTTTGATACAATACTAGCTTCCATTGTTCTCTAAAATGCACCCCATCTCAAGTTGTCTATGGCAGACCTCCTCCATGATTGCCTTTTTACATTCCAAGCACTTCTAGATTGGCTACAGTGGATATCGCTCTCTGTTCTCAGAACACCATACTTCACAGCCCACATAAATGTCTATTGCAAACTCAATCACACATGAAAAATCAATATGACTCTAAGCATTGGAATTTGGTGTTTGTTGTTGGTGACTTGGTTCTCTTAAAGTTTTCAAATTTCCTTCCGTGAATAATCCAACCATAAACTATCACTTAAATTTTGCAGTCCATTTTGTGTCATTGCTCGCATTCGCCAGTTTGCTCACCACTTGGCACTACCATCAGACTCTCATCTGAATCCATTTTTTCACATTTCTTATTTGAAGCCTTTCCATGGTTCAGTGGATGTGTCTATTCTTCCTACACTGTCACTTTTTCCACAAGATGAGACACAATTTCAACCATAAGCTATTCTGGATCATTATACAATTTATGGTATTTCCTAAATGCTGGTTCGCCAGTATGGTTTATCTCTAGCTGATGCTAAGGCAGTCAATCCTTCCTATTTAGTTAAGGATAAAGCTCATTGCTAGAAAGGGGATTAATGTTACTTCCCCAAAGGTTTATAAGCACCAAACTCATGAGAGGTTTAAGTAAACAGATTCAGCAACAAGTCAACAGGATAACCAGTCCAACTAACATAACCTACTTTTCTATGTTTATTTAAAACATTTTCTCTCCTATAATTAGTCATGAACTATTTTCATGAAGCAATTGTAACTCCTAGCTATCAGACTAGTACCCTATATATTGAATAAACAGAAATTGACAAAAGGCAAGTTGTCTTTTCCACCGAAACGTACAGTCTAAGAGATCACAGAGTTCTCTCAAATGAGCTCTCAATTTTCAGGAGTGATTTGAATAAGAAGAGAAGAAAGATGAAGAAACATTCAGAACCATCCATTACAAGATCATTTATCTTGGACCATAACAGTCACCCTTCAAATATATAGCAACACTATCAACTTTCAGTTCATTTGGTGTTTGGTAATATATCAAAAGTATTTTTTAGCCTTCAAAATCCAACCATGAGGAACTCCTCCATCAAAACAAGGAAATTCCATCAATGTATGATGTCATTTGGGACGTAAGGACGACCAATTATTGGAGAATGGCTTCATTGGAAGGGTTGTTTGGATGTGCGCGAGAAGGGCTTTGTGAAGGAAGAAGGGAAGATGGTGGAGGTTCGATTGAGGAAGTGTAGCAAGTGGAAAACATTGTGGGTAATGTAAGGCTCTGACACCAAAATGTTAGGAGCTACTTATAAAAGTAAGAAAAAGGGCTTCCTATTAGCAAACTTAAATGAAATAACATTTAAAGATAGTCTGTATGGAGAGGACTAGACTTGATTTTTCCATTTTTAATGAACAATACAAACAGACTATTTAAACTAGTAAGAACATAACAAATTTCTGGGACTTGGCAAAAGTAACTTGAAAGTGGAGCTGAAAGTGATAATCATGTAAAACATACAAATGGAGTGGGTGCAGATTTTCCTAGATTTATGCAAGACTCAGAAACTGCCATATACTATTAACTTCTTCACTGCTGGCTTTTTCCATATTCATTTCATTTCTATGTGCCTTATTTTTCCTTCTAGAATAAGCCTTTAATGGAGGTGTTGTTTCAAAACTCATGAAGTATCTTGATATGCTAAAATTCTTAATATAGATAGAGCTATTTACAAATAATTACTATTGGCTAGAAGACGGAAGAAAGACCCAAAACGAAGGGCATTCTGAATATCTATCAAGTATTGCGAGCTATGTATACCATCATATGCAGAAGATTTCATCTATTTCTCTAACAAATGTCAACTGGAAAGTTATGTCAAAAACAATCATTTGCCCAAAGCATTTTGACACACAAGAAACTAAATTTGTCGCAAATGATTCTCATATTCCTAGTGGATTGATCCAAGCTAAAGAAACAACATCCATTTAGAGCGCTAAATTATGTGTTGCGCCACAAAATTATTGTTTCAAATTGAAAAGAAATATTGAAGAAATAAAGCTTTGCCGCATCATAGAAAAAGTACAAATAATACAAAAGCAATATAACTCAACTGGATAGGTTTTCTAGATGACACACAAGCACCCATAATGGTTTGATCCTTAGGAGCCTATTTACAAACGTATAATTTCCACAACTTTACTATAGCCTTAATTAAAATTCAGGAAGAATGTTTAAATTTCCAAATTTGTTTAGAACACTAATAAAAACTTTACTTCACTCAATTCTTATCTCTTGTTCTCTCTTTTTTTCCCTCCTTTTCTAACTTCTAAGTTATTCTAAAGTTCATTGTTTTCTATTCTGCTTGTCTGATTGAATTCTTGTCAATAGGACTTATGATCCATCAATATTTCACAGCAATAATGCATGTTATAAATGTTCATCGAAACAAGGAATAAAAGTCATATAGTCCATTTCAAAAAAGCATAGCTTCCAAATATACAAAAGATATTTCGTTTTTGATTACGTACCAGTACCCATGATGAATTTCTTGAAAGATTTGCAACCATATAACTTTTTCTTCTTAAAGTCCTTAAAATATAAATTACAAAGAGAATTGAAAC